>NJRL01000498.1:51371-65385 GCA_003063815.1 Aphaenogaster rudis
ACGCGAATGTACTAAAAAGATCGGTCAATTCTAGTTTTAACTAAATTATTTCAGTTAGAACGCGTATTACCGAACCGGCTTATTGTTAGTTACAACTAGAACTTCCTAGTAAATTCGGGTTTTGACGGGTTTCGGGTTTTAACTGTAACAGATATTTCTTTATAATGGTATTCCGCGATTCCATTTTCGTGACGAGGAGCACACACGCACGTCTTCATTAATCAATCAGCTACTTTAGATGGAGAGATTGCAGGACCGTGCAAGTTGGAGTTGTGGTGGGAGAAGGACCAACGTGAAATATAGGGTGGTATTCATAGTCGGTTCTTATATTTAAGATCGTCTTAAGTACAATCTTAAGATGTCTCAAGCGGTGTCTATAATGAGATTTTAAGTCGTAAGATTTAACATATCGACCAATCGCAATCAAAATTGCGGTCTTACTTTCAGAATGCTCAACTGTAATTGGTCGATATGTTAAGTCTTACGACTTAAAATCTCATTGTAGACACCGCTTTAAACTAATCACAGAGCCGTATTAGCGTCTTAAGACGTTACTTAAGACGGTCTTAAAATAAGAACCGACTATGAATACCGGCCATAATCTGTGATAGAAGGCTGCAGGATTGCCACAACAGGCGGGAAAAAATCAGTCTCATTGTTTAGGTGGATTCCGTAAAGCGCATATGCGCGCATAGGGGTTGTCCCGATTGCGCACAGTGATTATCGGACACCACCAATAATATTGATGTATGCCTAGAGGATTTCCTGTGGAACGCGCTGTGAGTGGCTGTGTCCGATGAAATCTGTGCGCAATCGGACCTCACTCGCGCGCATATATCTATAGCATACGTAACGTTTACTATAGAAAAATGCGCGCATATGCGCTTTACGGAATCCATCCTTCATTGACAGACCTTGTATATACAAAGAGCATATTATATTCAACACTGTATCGTAGATATCTGCATTAGAAGATTCTTATTTGCCTATGAGTATCTTAGTTTAGTTTTGATCAGCTATAGTGAGAAAAGAAGCTTTAGCAGTTTTGGTATAGCCACATCCAATATAATATTCAAAAGAAGAGAAAAGGAAAAAGGTAAATGTCGATCGATAAAAGCACGAGCGTGACGATTGGCGCTATTAAGATTAATCGCAGTTAATTGTATGATTAAATCGATATCTATTTCACGATAAGAACGCCGACGACTTGTTTTTGATGAAAATTGATTTCCACGTATCTCTTCATGCATGTATCACGCGCTGGTTCTCTGCCTGGATCCGTCAAAATTGAACGTAAGTCTTGAACAAACGGACATTTTGCGCTTGTCCAAATTCTTCTTTCTTGCGCATCAATTAGTCCCGCGCTGATTGATTAATTAATTGTCACAGTAGTATGTACACATTTTAATACAGACGGATTTTTTATTCACTGCGAATTATCATTTCGTGATATTTTCAGGAATTTCACTGCAAAACCAGAAAGGAATAAACATTTTTTATAATTATTTAATATGTAATACATGTATTAATGTTATGAATTTATCTAAACTATAATTAATATTATAATTTTTTCTATGTTGTTTCGTCATATTTATACATTTTTATTATTTATATATATTTATACATTTTTAAATATAAATTTTGAAATAATAATATATAAATTGTACACTTAAATTTGTTAGTAAATCGTCTTTTTATGTTCAATTATTTTATTAGACATTTATGCAGTTACATTTAAAAAGGAAAAAATTTTTTTTCGTTAATAATACAAAAATAATCTTCTTAGTTTGGATAAGGAAATTGAGCTTTATTTATTTAGTTATTTATCTTACATGAAATTTGAAACACAGGCTTAAAACAGTCAGGTAACGTCCGCTGTAGTGCTTCCCCATAATTATTAATGGCTTTGCCATAACACAAGGCTTCATTTATAATAATTAGTAGAATAGAACGTTCTTGAAATAGATCGCTTGTTCCGCGCAAACTAAAATAAAGTGTGAAGATAGTGTCAATTACCGATTGTTTTATCATATTCTTGTTAATTTTGAGCGATAAATTGATGTTTCATGACAAGTATGCTCATAATTCCCGCAAATGTTTGCAATACTAATCATATTAACAATTCTGCATTAGCCTTCATGATTATTTACGATTAATGTTTGTAATATTGAAGTATATATTTTATGGTAATTACGTGTTTTGTCAACTCCGTACTTTATAAATGTACGTTATGTACAGCGTGTCGCTTCTAACGTCACTATCCAAAATATCCCTGTTATTTTTAATGGGAAGGTCTTTCAGGAAGAAGTCGAGCGGTTTAATGGAGCGAATATATGAATTATACTGTAATAACTTGCTAAGTACTTTTTGATGTCTGCTATAAAATTAATAACATTAATGAAAATACATGATTTCATTTGCAGAAATAGCGGTGATTTTAAAATCTAAAAAGTATAAGTTTGAATTAAATATTTCATTAACTGTTACCCCTTCAAATCGTATAACTTCTTTCTGAAAGATCTTTCCATATCATTGAAAAAAACAGAGATATTTAGGTGGTCACGCCAGATGAATATTATGCCAACTATTCATTCAACTATATGCAATGAAACTCAGAAGAGCACATAACGGAAAATATTAAAGATAAAAAAGTTACAAATATCTGTATTAGTAAAAGGAATAGAAATATTTACATATATGTATATGTCCTTTTAGACATTCATTCTGCGCACTAATTGCATATTAAATATGTACACAAAGGAAGGGAGAAGGGAGAGAGAATAATATATAAACTAAATAATAAGTAAATAAATAGCTTGATATCTACATCTTCGCTAATGAAATATTAAATATGATAATCTTAGAAACGTGTGTGCAGAATTTATAAAATATTTTCAGTAACGTCATATGTAAAGCGTTCCGCTATTTTTATGAGCATTTTTATTCTCGATTAACTTTTCAATTTTAACTTGATATATTGGCAGATTTGCGCAAACAATGCTTTTGATCTTGGCGTCTTTTTCTCCTTGGTGAATAAATGCCATCGTCCGATTTTGTTTCGACACTCGCGTCCACGTGCAACTTACGATTTGCATACTACAAGACCACGGAAACACGTGCAACGAGCGATGCAATGATGCTCATGCATATGCATCAGCATATCTAGAATGCATCGAAACCATAAAACGATTCTCTGCAGTTTCTTTGGTCCAATTTGAAAACAACTTATGTTCAAGAAAATCGTTACGAGAAGCATGGACGCCCTCACAATTTTTTTCAAGGGGGAGCAGAGTGTAACTATACTAGAAATGCCAAACGAACGTATTTTCAAATATTCTTTTAAAAAATATTTATGTAAATTTTTATTTTTAATTGTAAATTATAATTGTAAATTATAAATTGTAAATTATATATTATTAATTGTAAATTTGAAACAAAAAATTATCTGGTTGTCATTAATAAAATCATCCTAAATTAAAAAAGTAAAATCCAAGGAGGGACATATGCCCCTCCTCATGGGCGCCCATGACGAGAAGTTGTAATTTCCATCACACTTTTAAAATTTTTCATACTGTAATATCTTGCCGTTAGGTTATAAGTCAAAATTTTGTTGAATTAGAATCAGAAATAATAAATTAGACTCAGAAATAATAAATTACGAGATATAATTTTACTTTTTCTTCTGAAGTTAAGTTCATAAAATTCATATCTTTAATCATTAATCACTGCATAAAATACTAATAATTTTTCAGTAGTTTTTTGAAGAAATATCAAAAGTTACGATAGTATCTCGTGTCAAGTGCACACATGAGCGACGCACGAGCGACGAGATCGACCGCGTATACTTCCGCAACTCGTCTCGTTGAGCGGAGGTTCCAATATCGCGGTATCTTGGATAACGCTAATGCCGGTGGTATTTAAACTTTAAAGATTTATAACTCAGGAAGTTCTTCTCTCAGGAAGAATGAATAGGCTTATAACTACTGTTTCGCAAATATCTCTATATCGGTTAGAAGAATAAAAATAGGGGTTACCATTAAAAAATGTTAAGATGCCTTTAACATGATGCCATTCTTTGCAAGGTCACCCGAGGTCACTCCCAAGGTCATTGTTTTTTTACCCATATAAAATGAAGCGATTTTTGTCTAAAATATTTTTTCGAATAATCTTCAGAGACTTCGAGTTGTCTTTAATAAAAAGTAATTGCATATTGCAAATTGTATAATTTTTTTAAAGCAACTACGTGTTTTCTTTACATAAATTGGTTTATCTCGTTATTTTGAGCATAAAAGTATTAAAGTTATCCAAAAATGAATAGTTTACGAGATATATTATGTTTTATGTCAAAATATGTACATTTTCAAATTTGATTATCTCGGAAACGAAGCATCATACGAAAAAATTTTATTCTACATTTTCGATTTATTTTTTCAAGAGGAATCATCTCCTTCCCGGTTGTATCGCGAATTAATTACACGTGCAGTGTTTTCTAAAATATGTAATATAATTCTAAACTCTAAAACAACATGTCGGATAATACTAAATTCTAAGGACATCGAAATATAAATCAGAAATGTGCAATAAAATATTTTTATATGCTCCGTTTTCCACAAAAGTATCTTCCGAGATTAAAAAATTAATAAAATATTTACGAGTTTATAAATTTGAAGGACGAGTTTGTCAGCAAAACGTTAATGCAACATGGCGCCATTTGCCTACAATTGCGTTGCCTACAATCTCAATTGCACACTGAGAGACAGAGAAACTACAAGCGTTATTACGTATAATTTAAGATACGGATGCACATTTGCGTACAAGCTGCATTGCACACATACTAATTGCAACTTTACTGCATACATGCACATTGTATATCCAACCACACGTAAAATAATAAATTAACCTTTTGTATACGCATATATTATTAATAACATAGTTGCGTGTAGCGAAAATTATTTTAAACATTATTTTGTGGACGCCATTTTAGCTCGCTTTGCACGTGGAAAGTTGCAAACCTATTTGGAATCGTATGTAAATACTATGATTAATCAATTATACTGGTTCAGATAGATTTGCAATTTTCCATGCAAAATGAGGATTCACCCTAGAGAGGGTTTGCAGCGAGGTCGCCCGTTGTCTTCAGTTCGGAACGAGGTCTATAATTGTACGGTTCCATAGGGATTTTCAACTTTCCATGCCAAGCAAATCCAGGATGTCAGGTCCACCTGCTTTCCATGCATAGAATCTCACTTATTGTTAGAACAACATGTCTATAGCATTCTGAAATTAAAATATACAACAGCAACATTATACAAATGAGACACTCTTGTGAATACAAAGAAGTAAATTTATCGACAGATTTTTCTTAATCTTAAGAAATATTATCTTTCATAGTGAATTATTCTTTTTAATTCTGAGCAATTTTTATTCTTTAAACATTTGTTTATACAAAAAGGCACTAAGTGCACTTTAATCAAAATTCAAGTATTGACCTAAACATACCAATACTTTACACGAGCAAAAATGATACGTGCGTAAAAAATCTAAAATAATTTTTGCAACATGCATTATTAACGTGATTTTCTTATTTTATGTGTGCATCGTGACCGTGTGCGTGCGGTGTAGCCGTGTGTACAATGTGCATACCCGGTAAAAAATTTTTATATAAGAACATATATGTATAAGCATATATAAACGTATATAATTATATATAACGTATATAATTATATATAAAATATGTCCATATGTTTTTTTTCTTGTATAATCTCTATTCGTATGTATAAGAAAAATAATAATAAGAAGAATTAAAAAATAATTAAATGGATAATTTTTGCATTGTTTTTTAAAAATAAAAGTAAAGTTTAAAGAAATGAAAAAAATTGCTCATATATAATTATATAAAAATGTATATAGAAAAGTTATATATGATTATACATATATAGAGAATATTGTATAATCTAATTGCAATTTTACTTTTCGTAAAAAAAAATGCAAAAATTATTTTTCAATTATTCTTCTTATTATTTTTCCTATATATACAGATACAGATTATACAAGAGAAAAAACATGTAGGTATATGGACATATTTTATATATAATTATATATATATTTATAAATATTTTATATGAAAAATTTTTACCGGATATGTGAAGTAAGGTCGTGTGTGCACGATGTAGCTTGCACGTAACGTGCATCATTATCTCAAATTATTACTTTGCGTAAATCGGCGATATTAAAAAAATAAATCAACAATTAGTTTTTCATAAATCAATAATTGTGATAATCAATAATATCTTAGAAATAGCAATAACGATCAGTTAATTTGGGATTTTATAATTAGTATTTTTTAAATACTTTTTTATAATTAGTTAATTTAACAAAGTTTACACATTAAACAAAGTTTAAGAGTGACTTCGGTTGAAGTTTGATTAATGAGTGATTAACTGAACCAACATAAGTGCTTGCAGTAAAATTTCTAACTGTATAATTTATCATCTTTAATCTTTCTTCTCACATGTCAAATTACAAGAAATTAATAATCCTATCTATGATAATAAAATACTGTGGATATCTCTTGACAAGTCGACCGTTGATTAAGTTAATCGGAGTTAAGTTCGATTGAGGTCACCCCGAGGGCTCAGATACAATGACCGATAATAAGGAACAAGGAATTATGTATAAACATAATGAATTAGGAACAGGGAATTATTTTCGATAAGAAAGGCACGTTTAAATCCACGAGAAAGAAAAAAATTTATATGTTCGTCACACGTTTAATAAAGTCTAATAACAAAACTTAGTAACATCGAACAAAAAGATTATCAATATAAGAATTAATCAAATCCAAAAACGTCTAATCAGGAAACATCTAATCAGTTTGTTGACAAAAAGCATGGAACGTTGATCAATCGATTGACTTTTGTCCATTTCTACTTTTGTGTGGTGAGGCTTGTGAGGCTATCGCTCAGTGGGCAATTGAGACTGTCGACAATTGAGATTGCAGGCAATGTGATATTGGCGATAAAGGAAATTGTAGACGCTATTCGTAATCGTTTTGTAGGCAAACAGAGTTCCCCATTTAAAGAGTCTTCCATGATTTTGCATCATACATTGTTAAATTTGTCTTAACAGCGACTATTAATCCATAAATGGAAGTACAATGTTTCATTTGATAAAACAATTTGAGATAATTTAAATAATTAAGAAATTGTGTATAAGAGAAACAAAGAAATTATTTGTATTTCCTCAGCAATGTATATATCTTTTTATACATATTTTAATAATTGCTATCACAATATA
The DNA here is from genome assembly GCA_003063815.1 of Aphaenogaster rudis. Taxonomy (NCBI): domain Eukaryota; kingdom Metazoa; phylum Arthropoda; class Insecta; order Hymenoptera; family Formicidae; genus Aphaenogaster; species Aphaenogaster rudis. The sequence continues at coordinate 58,668 of NJRL01000498.1, forward strand.
TATGATATAAAATATGAAATATCCCTTATTTTGAATGATCTTTAATAATTTTATGTGTAGAATAACGAGAGAAATTTATTTATGCAGAAAGGCATATGATTTTATGATAAAAATGTAAGTTACCTGTATTACTACAATAAAAAATTTTTACTCTTCTAAATTTCTATTCTATTCTTTTTGACATAGCTTTTTTCAATCTATAATGATTAAATATTTTTTATTCAGTTTAATGAATATTATTTGCTCTGTAAATGCTAAATCCTTTTTTTAAACATTCTATTTAATTCTAATAGTTTAAAAAATGTGCAAATGTGATGTCATCAATTATAATATCAAAAATTTGTAATAACTTGCATACTAAAAGAACGCGTCTTTTAAAACTAAGTAATATCATATCCTTTAAATGCGCGTCGAGAGTCTACATGCTTCTCTCGCTTGGAGATACTAAATTTTCGCGTATCTATCTATAAATACCAGCGGAGCTTGCCAAAATCGTGTCGGTGTCTCCCGGATCGATGCATATCTAGAGATGTTCGCGATACTTGAGTAGCGAAGGACCAACACTTCGATTCTTAAGTATTCTTGACATTGATATCGATTATCTTTTAGTAGTAAAATAGCCGTTATTATCGATTGCATCGAAAGCACTTAAAATACTAAATATACTAATGATTGTTTGTAAACTTTATAATATAACAATATAAAATGACCTATATTTTTATATTTATCTTAAACCAAATCGAGATTTTTAACTTGGTATATAATTATATTACATTGTGTTAGTTTTATATTTTCATAACATTTGTGTTTTAAAAGCATTCGTGTAGCGTGTTGAAAGAATTAGAACAAACGAATACATTTCGCTAAACCCACAAGAGTGTGTTTAATTTTGTATGTTGAAAAATGTTCTTTGTTTTTCTCTTCTGTCTTTTTTTTCTCTTCATGATCGAGCCCCCCCCCCTAATTATTCAATTAATAATTCAAGAGTTCAATGAAAGGAAAGTCGATTAATACTTCTGGAAGGGATTGAGAGTGGAGAGTGCTTCAAATGAATCTTGCAGAACATTAATTAATAGTTCGCGTGACGAATCATCATACCCTGCTGTGATGCGAATAATTAATAGTTTTTATGGCACTCGTGGCTTTATTTACTGTTTATGACAAAAAGATTATCTAGAAAGTTTTAGAAACATAATAAAATTGAGAAAAAGTTTAAACGAAGAATTATTTTAGCATGAATGCTCTTTTATTACATATATAAAAGAAAGATATGTAAAAAAGATTATTAATTTTAATAAAACGCATAATAATCTAAAGTATCGAGTTTTGGGGACGAATTTTCTCCAAATTTTATGTGTTTCTGAAACTTACTAAATAATTTTTAGTCGTAAAAAATAAATAAAGTTATTTAAAACCATTCAAATTTTTTCTTTACTATTTTTTTCTTTCTTTTGAGAAAATCGCAGTGGTTGTTTTGGATCACTCTGTATACATGAAATATAAAACTATTGTAAACTAATGATAATTGAATAATAACATAACAAATAATGTGATATCTTCAACGAATCTATTTTTAGAAATTTTTCATCATGATCTAAACAAGCATTTTTATAACGCGATAATGTTATTGTATTTAATGCGCATAATTTTGCGTCAAATGTTTCTGTTTAGAATTATTTATTGTTAGTTATTGCTAAAAAACTGTTTAGTAAGCTAATAAATATTACGTGAAAGAATCAATAAATTGAGCAGAAAAGTCGCAAAATTATAACCGGATGATCTGCATTAGTATCGCGTATTAGCTTGTACTATTATTGGGCGTGCCTACACGTTTGCACTTATTTCTGCATCGGTTCAAGGATCGTGATCAGACGGTTAGAACACGTGTCTGTCACAATTCTGCATTCTAATTACAAAAATATGTGTATACCTAATATAAATAATTTGTGCCTGATATATGTATAACAACTAATAAAAATTTCGAGATGTAATATTAAAATTGAAATTTTGATTTAAATATACAGAACTTATGAGTTAGTTCAAACTTTTTTTGAATCTAAGATATTCTTATAATTAAAATAAAAAATTTTAAATTACATGTTATAAAATTTAATACAAAATTTTATAATATAATTTTATGTTATGTAATGTCTCGTTTCACACACAAAAGTTTAAATTAAATTATATTTAACAAAATTATATATGTATAATTTACTTTAAATTTTGAATTTTTTAAGGATATTTAAAAATATTAATTTTATAAATATTTATTACTATTATTAATACAAAATACGTTATATGTCTTTTATAATTAGAACAAAATGTATGTTCAGCAGTATTATTAATATTTGTGCAAATATGCTAATATTAATATGGTATTGAATAGAAGCGTTCATGCATCTCATGCAAATACAATATTATATAGCGATCCATATTATATTATACTCTAATTGCAAGCGTTTGAAATTTCCGAGCCGCAAAGCGTAAAATAATGCAAGTGTGCTTGGCACGTGCACTTACACTGCATCGGCGCGGTAACGCGTCGCCGAAAATTTAAAATTATCCCGTAGCGTCGCGCGTAATGCCCAGTATAAAACGGTAAATACCGTCTGACACCAATTATAAACCAGACTGACGAAGTTCACCAACCACCGACTCCGTCTGCGTCTTCTCAGAGAGTAATATAAATGCATCCAAAGCGCATACGTTTTGACGACGAGTTATACACCGTGTGTAAAGGGCAGCGGTTAGGTGGAAAAGCGATCTGGAAATCTTTCATGCAGCTCATTTCTGGCAACCAGTGAAAAATATACTGGGCGTCCATCATGTTGATATCACATTATTTGTCGTGTAGTTAAAAGTAAATCTTGCGGCGATGAAGTCAACGTCTCCTAAATAAATCTACTATAGCCATTCAAATTTTTCCCGATGGAATAAAGATTAATAATTCTATTGCCAATAATCTCACGCCGTACATTCACCGACCGCTGCCTTTCGTGCTGAATCTGTCGTAACTAATATGGATTTTCCAAACGTGCATGTTATATAGAATAACGTTTCCGTAGTTTATCAAAAAATGTTTATCAGAAAATAATACTGAATAGAAAAGTAAATTGCTATGTTAAAGCTAATGTTGAGTCTATTGATAAGATTCAACCCGAATTATGAAATCTGTGCCATTTAGTTCTTGTAAACTGAGATGATACAAATGATGGAATGGAGATGAAAAAATGGTTATCAAAAAATAATACTGAATAGAAAAGTAAATTGCTATGTTGAAGCTAATGTTGAGTCAATTAATAAGATTCAACCCGATTTATGAAATTTGTGCCATTTAGTTTTTGATGTAAACCGAGATGATACGAATGATGGAATGGAGAAAGAATGGTTATCAGAAAATAATACTAAATAGAAAAGTAAATTGCTATGTTGAAGCTAATGTTGAGTCCATTGGTAACATTCAACCCGATTTATGAAATCTATGCCATTCAGTTCTTGTAAACTGAGATGATACGAATGATGGAATGGAGAAAAAATGGTTATCAGAAAATAATACTGAATGGAAAAGTAAATTGCTATGTTAAAGCTAATGTTGAGTCCATTGATAAGATTCAACCCGATTTATGAAATCTGTGTCATTTAGTTCTTGTAAACTGAGATGATACGAATGATGGAATGGAGATGAAGAAATGGTTGTCAAGAAATAATACTGAATAGGAAAGTAAATTGTTATGTCGAAGCTAATGTTGAGTCCATTGATAAGATTCAACCCGATTTATGAAATCTGCGCCATTTAGTTCTTGGTGTAAACTGAGATGATACGAATGATGGAATGGAGATGATGGAATTTATACGGCGGTGAAGGATATGGAATACGCTGCTCTGGCTAATGCCGTATTCACGTGTAATTTGATGCGAGCTAAACTGAGGATTGTGAGTGACAATCACATGAACCACATGACCACATGAACAGATTGTATCTCCTTTGTTAGTTGCTCAGCAATCTCTTTTACGAACAGCTAGACTGCCGGTTTCTTTCAATTTATTGCATAGATTTTGGAATGTTAACACAAGGCTTAAAACGGTGAAGATATTATTTGTCATATAAAGTTTTAGCTTCCACTGAATTTTAGTTGACATTTTTCGTAAAGAATTTTTAGATGTAAGTTTACATCTATTTTTAGATGTAAGAAACATTTAAAATATGTGTTTTTAGTTTAAGATATCGCCAAAACGGAAAAAAATGAATCGTATGGATCGTTGATGAAAATCAATTTATATTAATATTCAAAAATTTGCATCAAAATGGTACACCTTGCATATTATATTTTATCAAACTAGGAGACACACGTAGGAGTTTTCCATTCTTGAGATTTTGATATTCCAGAGACCAATTATATAGATTATTCATAATATATTAGCTCACATTAGAAATTCTGATTAGTAATGCTGAGTAATGGCGGAGAATAAACGAAGTTGAATGGCAGAAGAAGAGCGAGAGGAAACTTGGACATTGTAATGGGATCCACGATCCCTTGCGGCCACTATGAGTCAGGAAAATCCACGACGAATATCGCGTGACTGATCTAGCTCTATGTCGACTATAGAACTTTAAATACAGTCTGACGTCAATCACAGGCTAGACGACGTCCAGAATTGTGTAGCTAGTTGTAGCATGTATTCGACACAAGAAGATGTATGTCAGACGGCTGAGACAAGGATTAGCTAACTTTCTATTGTTGTTAGTTGTTAGGACTTACTTCAACAGATATAAGTTGGTCAATTTTTGTTAACTGGTTCTTGGAATTATAACAATTAAAAGAAAAATTAATCTTTTTTTCTGTTTTACTATTAATAATACAAAAATTAATATAATAATATATAAATAATATATATCAATATACATAAATAACAAATATAGTAAAATGAGAAATACAAAAGAATAGTAATAATATAATGATGTAAGGATAATAATGACATAAATAATGACAGTAATGATTAAAATGATAACGATGTTGATAATAATTTATTTCCATCTTGTATTTTAAAAAGATTGGCAAAGTGTAATTTCATATCTTCTTTAAACGCAATTATATATTTTTTAAATTAATTAATTAATTATATTATTTTTTGCTTAAAAATATTAAAGTTATTTAAAAAAACAAATATTTTAAATTTTGTCAAAACATGTGCAACTGTATGAAATATTATTACAGCAATAACTCGTAAAATATAGATATTTATCATTATCTTAATACTTTTATATATATACAATATAGAATAATCGCGGGAAAAGAGAAAGAGAACCAACTTACGTAAAAAATTATACAGTTTCATAAAATAAAATATATAATTAATTATTTATGATATATCTATACATAATTATACAAATAAATTTAATTAAGTATATATAAAACATATGTTAATTATTATTAATATTTTTATTATTATTATTGTTTTTGCTATTCTTTCGAAGAATATCACTATATATTACATGACTATTATCTATAATTGCGTTCTTATTAATAAGAATAGAGAAGCAACGAACTTACGGACGACCCATTATTACATTTCCAATAATATACGCCCAGAGCTCACGGCTCGTTCGGTCGGCGTTGCAATTTCATTTATTTTCTGAACTCTAGCCATTGTGTAACGAACTGCGTTTTATGGTCAGGATATCCTGTATTAAGCCCAGGTGATTCCATCCTTCTTTCTTCTATATAAATCGCTCGAATTTAAAACTTGTTTATAACAGCTATATTTCCCACTTTTAATTGCTCGTGGCGTAATCCGCGTACAGTTGTACAAAATATCTGCATAGTGCTTATCATATCATTTTTTCATATACGCCTTAACGCATGATTGAAGAACGTAAATAGAGTATTCCATTTTTGTCGAGGATTATTTTCAAACTTCAAAACTTCTGTCTTGAGATGTAGACGCGACAATAATTCAAGGCGATCGTTAAATATGAATGCGAGAGGTTTTACTATAGCAGATCGGAAGTTGTTTTCTGTATAAGTACTAGTCACGTCGCAATATGTGAAAGTTCACTTTCTGTGAGACAATAATGCCATCACGATTGCATTTTGCGGTATCGTAAGGCGTATGTATATTTGTGAGTGCCATCAAGGTGCAATCAAAGATGCGGTATTGCTTATAAATCGCGTGTTTACGCGTTAGACGAACGTTAATGTCTATTTAATGGTCGAAAAATTATGGTATCGTATATATGATCGTACGTATTAATGATCACCTTGATATCATTGCGTGAAATTCTACGCAATGATATCGAGGTGCACATTTCACGGTTTTACATCCATCATTAAAATGTCGCAACATAAATTGGTGATTTGAAAAGTCAATCCTTCCGAAAATTTAATATTAACATTAATATTAAGAAAGGAATGTTATTTGACCAAGCATAGAGAAGTGTACATATAGAAATACAATAAAAGATATGCACGCGCATGTAAAAATGTAGATAAAAATTAATAGATTATTATTATTAATTGGAGGATATCACATCTACTTGAAAACGTAATGATATCTAGCGATGATATTATAAATACAGGGTGAACCATTTTAATCGACGTACTTGAATTTCTCCGAAACTATTCATTATTAGAAAAAATGTTTTAAATAAAACTTACTGTTTTGAGGGGGACATCCTTATGATGGATGATGAACACATGTTTTTTCTAGGTGTTCCTGA
>NJRL01000498.1:68985-80110 GCA_003063815.1 Aphaenogaster rudis
ATATATATATATATATATATATATATATATATATATATCTACAATGGTTTAAATCATCGATAAGGCGGCGATGTTCATTCATCGTGATTAATCATGTGTACTCTGAATAATAACGCGCTGTGAATGAACGTAGCGAATAAAAGATAACACGTCGATTACGGACCAAGTTTTACGCCTGCACGTGCACGCGATTCTATTTCGTAGCTATCTCTTCTACAGCTAAATGCATTACTGGGTACAGCGGCGTTTATATTCAGCGATCAAATTTCTCTGTGATATATACATTTAAAAGAGAGAAGAGAGAGAGAGAGAGAGAGAGAGAGAGAGAGAGAGAGAGAGAGAGAGAGAGAGAGAGAGAAGTAATTTATATAATTAATTGTGTAATTTAATCTCTCGCAACGAAAAAAATCGATAAGTCGCATAATCATAAAAAGTCCTTATGATTGCGATCGTATATGTATATGATTATATCGGTGATTGATAAATGATGATAATGCAATAATGATAAATAATAGCAATGATAAATAATAGCAATAATAAATAATGAATCATTCAGTCAGATGAATGAGTAACGAACGTTTAATTATTTATCTTTAAGTGGGTACTCTTATTAAATAACATTTACCATTATAATGGTAAATGTTATTTAATTACATTTACCATTATAAATGTTATTTAATTACGATTTAGTTACATTTACCATTATAATCCAATTATATGTTGTATATAGATTATACAATTAATGATCAATTACTATATGAAAGCATATAGTGTATATACAAGAAGAATTAAAGTTTTATAGTTTTTATTCATAATTTTCATGATAAAGTTTTATAATTTTTATTAATATTCCCCCCTCACAGTAATGCTTTATAATTTTTATTTATGATTATTATTTATGTTAAACACATTTGTCATTTATATATTTTGCGATATACTTTTGTTATTTGCATTTATGATTTATAAGATAAAATTTCGCAATGTTTATTTATGATTTTTATGGTAATGGTTTATAAATTTTATTTACAATTTTTATTTATTATTTTACATTTCTAATTTTTATTTATAAATTTCTGCCATTTTTATTTATGACATTTATATTTAATGTATGATCTGTCACGAGATAACTGATATAAAGTTGTAGGTGCACGGTTGAAATGGTTATTATCATAAAAACACGTCGAAAGTAACAAGTGTGGGTCGGAACAAATAACACTCGATTAGAGCAATGTGATATTCACTGACAAATAATCTTCTGAACACAAGTTTCTAGACGGAAAGCTTGGTCTGTGCTGAAAGCAGTTATGTTTCTAAATAGAAACAATATAATCTGTATCATAAAATTTAGTGACAAATAAATAGCCAAACAAAAATTGACAATGAAGCCATTTATTTATGTAAATTAAAAGACTTACTTATCTGAATTTTATATTGGCAATGCAGACATTTAATTATGTAAATTAAAAGACTCACTTATCTGAATTTTATATTAGGCGCATAAAATGAAAGTGTATCTAATAATCTTTCTAATCATAAAATAATGTTGTTTTTAACGCAGTGATATGATAGGAATCGCCTATACGTTTGTAGTTTTTATTCATAATATTTTAATTAATAATCATGCAGTATTAAAAAACGAATGATAAAGTCGCGTAAACATAAGCGTTGATAAGAACAAAGTAAACTCAACGTGTTAGGAGCCAGTTTTTGTTCCGACTTGCAGCAAACGCTGATGAGTGACGAAAATAACTTCCGCCATAATGAAATATCCTCTCATCCGTGACTGGCTATGTTATTCGTGCTAACGAACTTAGATAAGTGTGGGAGTCTGATCTTTACTCATCAAGTGAAAAAATATATATATAACTACCATCAAAATTTAATTTCAACTCTGCTAGATTTGAAAAAATATAATAAGCGATATCTGAATTTTGGGTTAATTGTCAACATAATTTATGTTTATAATATAAATAATAAAAGTCGCACATATATAATTATGCGAGGAGTTACTTCTGTAATAACTTACTTAAATTATCGATAATTTGAGTAAGTTACTATAGAAATAACACTCGCGTAAACGTAGTAAATATCATGGTTTTCATGATTAAGCTTACAAAGCTCATATGAAGAAAAAGCTTTTTTATTTTCTAAGCAATTAAGCAATTTTACTTTCTAATATAATCTCGATTAATGACACGAAGAATCGATCATTTCGAAAAAATTCGATTGAACTAACAAAATTATTTCATTTAATTAATCGAGATTCGCGCGATTGTGAGAAGAGAACGAGTACACAAAACGAGCATGTAGAATAGTACAAAATTATTTGGCCAGTAAAGAACGCATTTTCTTGTCAATGTAAATTTATAAAATTACATCTTGTTATTTAAATGCTTTTATCTATCTAAGGAAAGCAGAAACAAATACAAAATCCTGGTGATTTTTACGTTTTTACGTGGCAACTAATTAATCTACGGCTGTTTGCTTTTAATTAAGGAATTAATCAATCTCTCCAAGCTCTGAAAGTTTTGGATCTTATGTTTATATTCGAGACTTTTTTTATTCATTATATCAACTGTGGCCATTACTCTAACGATAAACGGGATAATTTATTTCTGGTTTTGATAGCTTGCAAAATTTTTCTTGAATAAGAAAAATTCTTGTGATTTTTTTAAATAATTTGAAGAAACAACTGAATCGTTTCCATCACTATTTTTACTTGTAGGTTAGAAAATGTTTTTTATCTTTGAAGTCCTGGCAATAACAGCAACAATACAAAGTAACAAAGACACGGCCAAGTTTACGATAAACCTATTTGTTTTAATCAGTTGTTCGCTGAATTTCTACTAACCGGCCTCGAAATAACGCGTCTAATTTACTACTTAAAAGTAACCTTACCGCTGCGTAAGTTACGTTGGCCGCAAGGCGCCATACGTTGTTTCTAAAAATGGATTCCCGGGCTAAAGCTGAGCGAACTTTGAAGGCGAACAGGTCGACAAAGTATTTGGCGAATAAGTGACGCATTTATGCAACAATGTAACTCTAAAAAAAGAATTAGTGAAAAAATATGATAATAGAAATAAAACAGAAATGACAAAAATAAAAATGGAGGAAATAATCAAATACAAATATCCCTCTATACTTACAACTATTTCGACTTACGAATTTTCGGACTTACGACTGGCATACGTGACGTCAGCGGCCGATAATGCAATCAATCATCGATAAATAAATCAATCAAAATAGAATCGATTTTTGTTTATAATACTAAATGTTCTATTAAAGGTTTATATTTTAAAGAAAAAAATAGTTTTGTTTCTTAATCACTTGATGAAGAATTAATCTGTGTTTAAGTGTTGAATATTAATTTTATAATACCAAATACATATATTATATTAAAAATGATATTTTTAAGAAAAAACAGTATTGTTTTGTAATATTTAAAATAAAAATTTATAATCATTTTCAGTAATAAAATAATGATTTAGCGTAAATAATGTTTTATTTATATAAAATACTATTATATAAAGTCATATACTAATAATATGTCAGTTTAAACGATGTATATAGCAGCAGTTTTTTGACAGACTTAACATTTATTCGACTTACAATCAAAACAGTAGCGTAGCCAGAGGGGGGGGGGGATTAGGGGGATAAATCTCCCTGCCCGAAATTTTGGAACCAAATATGAAAATATGAAAATGGAAGGTTAAAAGCCGAGAGAGAAATGAAATGATTTTTTATTAATGGAAATTAAGAATTCTTAAAACCTACCTTAGGAACACAATGAGTGAAGTAAGGCTTAACGGTTTGACACAAATGTACATTCACAAAAATTTGACTTCTTCGATTAACATAGAGAAGGTATTCGACAGATTATTTAAAAAAACATATATGCATACTTCTATGTTTAATATTGTTATCTTATTTAATTAAAAAAGTTATGAGTTGTTCTGTGATTTTATTTTTTTTAAATCCCCTCCCCCTTCGAAATAAAATCCTGGCTACGCCCCTGGAACTAAGTTTCAGAACGTAATCTCGTCGTAAGTAGAGGGATATCTGTAAAGTTAAAGCAAATAATGTACTATCCTAAAACATTATAAACTGATTATAAAATATATCTTTTAGTAATTAGAAACTTTACTCCCCCCCATATTTAATTACACGATATAATTACAGAAAATATTCAAAAGATACGAACTATAATTAAAGATAATGAATGAAGGAAGAGAGAAACAACAAAGAATAATTAATTAACGATAAAGTTACGGATATAACTTAAGCGATAATAATTTATCTTCCGGAAATAGATTAAATACTATAACAAGTTGCAAATGAACTTTATGCGGCAGGGAAACCACGCTCGAAGATATCAAGATCTAAAATATCATGGATATATTTATATACTCTTTAATAATTGAGAAAGCTCTTATAATTTTACTTGAGAACTTTCAAGCATGGAGTCTCACAAGTCTTCATTAGTCTCACAAGTATAAATTACGTTCAAATATAAGAATTCTATCTACAGTGTGCGGTAAAAAGTAGGAATAATTAAATAATGTGATAAAAACGATAAAGATAAGAGTGCGATTTTCAATCGCTTTATGCTTGGAGCTGATCATGTGTTTAATAGGTCTTTTATTAATATTTTATTGATTTTATTAATAATATTGATAATTGCTAATTTTATTGATAGATTGATAAAAATATTGCGTTATCTCGTAACTTCTTCACTTAGAACTTTCTCAACTTCTATCTTTTGGACGATTCCCCAGTTACAGCAGCCGTTCGGGTGATCCATGATAAGTCCACTCTCACATTAAGCACGCCCATTCCCAATCTCATCCATCTCTCGATCGATCTATTTTACTCTTGCAGTACCGAGAGTAATTTCAGCTGTTACATCAACCTATATACGTGCCCAACTACTCGGTTAAAAGTCGTGGCGCACAGTTCCTCTTCGAGTTTTGCTACGGAACTTGATACAGCGATGTGGCACTTTTAATTTAAAAAATTTTTCTTCTCTAACAGCACACGTAGATTCTGAGAATGTTCGGAGGATATCGCTAATGCATAGGATATTATAGGGATGTTCTGAGTATATTAAATATATTTTTAGTACATTCTATGGATATACGGAGTATTATGTGCTGTTAGGGATTATACATATATAATAAAATTGAAAGCTTTGTGGAAATTATTAATATCTATACTTTTGTCATTTGAATTATCCTAAGAAGAAAAATACATGGAATATATTGAATAAAAATAAATGCAAAATTAATAAAGAAAAATTAAAAGTATAAGAAACGTATATATGCGTGTTTGTGTAAAAAGTAAAAAGAATTTACAACTTTCATAATTTTTTATCTAATTTTACTTATTCGATGTATATTTGATAAAAGTTATAAGAATGTTAATTTTAGTCTTCTATTAAAAATGATCGGTAAAACTATAGAAAAAGGGCATCTAGCTTTGATGGAAATGATTTTTATTTCGATATGTCATGACCCTGGTATGGTCATGACCCTGAGTAAGCGTACATATAGTATAGATATATTAACTTATACCCTTTTCAACTTTACTAAACGATTCTGAAGTACTGTTTTTGCTAATTATTTAATTATGCAAATCAGTAGGTGGAATACTAAATATTTAAACGTTTAAATTCTTGAAGTTAACAGCCATATTATTCTGACGGTTATTATACATATCGCTCCGTTGATAGAAAAGTGACACATCTCAAAATAAGCAACGTTTCAATAGAGCATTTTTAACATTCTGAATTAGGACAACGTTTTTTTTAAAATGAGAATAGTGAATATGCATAACTTCATTTTCTTTCCATGTTATACTTTCCATGTTATATCATGTTATACCATGTTATATCATGATATATCATGTTATATCATTATTATTCAATCATTGACAACAACTGGCCAAATTTATTACAAAATAAATATTATAACGACGTTTCGACCCTTGGTTTGGGTCCTTTTCAAGGAATTAATATTGATTTAATATTGATTAATATTGATTTCAGTGTACTTGAAAAGGGTCGAAACGTCGTTATAATATTTATTTTGTAATAAATGTGGCCAGTTGTTGTCGATGATTGAATAATATTGTTAAGTTATTGCTGGCGGTTCAATCTACCAAATGTTATATCATGTTATACATTCAATTATAATGTATTCATTTTAGTTTGGAGGCCCGTTTTAACCCTTTAAGGCCCAGGCATCGATTCCGTTTGAGTAAAATTTACGATCATCGATCACAATGATGGCTTGTTTAGCGAGAACACCATTGTTTTACAAATTGAGATAGAGAATCTAGCTCCATATAAAACGGATCAAGAGTATTATATCGACAGAAACACTACTTTATCAATACAAAACATTTAGGAAGAACTCAAAGTAAATGTACATAATTACGTACACTGGGCCTTAAAGGGTTAAAGACTATTTTTACGAATTTTTTTTCTCAGAATTGAAAACATCTAGAATATTGACGCTTTATATATACATGTTTATTACTCCTTTCTCTTTACAAAAATTTAGACTTTTGTCCTTATTGTTAATATAAAATCGAGATATTATTTATTAAACAGCATGTTATAAAAATTCTCTTTACCCTGTACCAGGGATTATGTCCCTCGTGCTGATCTAACACCAACGATCTGTTCATTTTAATCTACACAAATGTGGTTATGGTGTGAGTTAGGATAAATTACTTATCGTAACGTTGAACAAAATGACGGCCAATTAAAAATGAAAAATAAAATTTTGCACAATTTTTTCGACTTTTGCAAGCTGTAAAAAAATCCAAGATTCATTTTAATCTTCACAAATGTCGTTATGGGGTGAACTAGGGTAAATCACTTATCGTAACGTTGAACAAAATAACAGCCAATTAAAAATGAAATTTTGCACAACTTTTTTGACATTTGCAAACGGTAAACAAAATTTTTTAAGATATCGAAAACATCCTAGTCACACCATAGTCACAGATGTTACGGACGTTTTGCTTAAAGGTAGAAGTCGATCGGTTCAGTAGTTTCAGAGAAAAGCCTGGGATAAAGTTGAAAAATAATTTTCAGAAAAACCTTTAAATCTGCGCTCGCTCCATACGTCACGTTCTTCAAAGATTGAAAATACCAACAAACTGTTCGAATTTTGTCAAATCGCTTTGCAGACTTATTCATAAGAGCATAAAGATTGAAAAACTGTTTAAAAAATCAATTTTTTTGATCCGTCAAACTAGAATATCCCCTTAAAACGATGTCATGAGTTTTCAAAATTCGAATACTGCAATCCTAATATAATGTAAATTTTATCCCTTATCAGAGTTGTGACATTTTTCCTTATAAGCAAACAAGCTACAAATGTATCGTTTTTCCACAAAAATATATTAGTTTTTAGAGTCGATTTCCTTTTATTATCTTAAAAATGCTAATTTTGTGTCACTTTTCTATCAACAAAGCGATATATGTAATCTTGCTTGTCATATTTCTGACACATATGTGAGTGTCAAGATTAATGTGATGTGATGTCAATCACTGCTAGCTTAATCTTGTAGTAGAAATTCAAAAAAGCCTTTTGTACGCGACAACTGTGACAATGTTCTTTAAATTTGTTAATTCGGATTTTGCATTGCAATACCTCCACTGATGAAATATAGAGTAATATTAAAGGCATGTTCGTCATATAATTGAAACCACAGCTATCGATTAAACCTATTAGAAACTCAATTGGCCCAAGCGTTACTGAGATATGATAATCTAAAGTACTTTCAACTTGACAGCTTGCGTATAAATACCGATTTGCCTCGTTGCACGCGAGATACGATAGCTTCTTGATATTCTGATGTAATAAATATACTCTTGAGTTTTTTGTTTCTTCATATATTTTATTTATTGTTTATTTATAAAACATTAAGTATTGTTTTACTATTACTTACAAAGTAGTTTCTACAATTTTTTTAAATTAAAGAACTATAATTTATGTTATTATAGTTTAAAATCAATCATTAATTTTTTCCAAAAAATTTAAAATCTCTTTTACTTAAATAATATGTTCATTTCTGACGAATAGATTTTTGAAACTTTTTAAAAACTGAAAAAAGCTTTTACTACATCTATATAACTGAATCTTTCGTTTGCTCTCGCCTGCCATTTCTTATGCTTTCCGATAATTTCGACGTTTTGATCGAGAAGCGCTCGTAAAAATTCTACCACCGTTCGTAAGTTAAAAAACCTTGCGAAATGAGACGGCTTTCCGCCGCCATTTATTTCTGACTCGCCGTCACCAATCAAGTTTAAAATATTCTGATGGAAAAGCCAGGGCCATATTTAGTTATCAACGCTTGTATTCAATCACCGTGTCCCAGTTCTACTGCAGCTAGAAATTTTTCGATTGCGAAATATGCCCAATAAAAAAAATAGGACATTTTTTCTGGTTACAAAAACCCTATGCTTTCTTTTATTTTAAGATTATTTCATCTAATTGTAAGTAGCTTTCAAAAAAGCATTTAAAGATTTCTCAACAAATAAAAAATAAGAGTATATTTTTTATAATATATGAAATATATAGTTATAAAAAAATTTTATTCTATGTATTCGATTTATTTTTGTATAAAAAATTATCCCATTCATAATTGTACTATCATGCAATTATGCTTTGTACAGCAAAGTCGTATCTTGCAAGAATGCAACTGCGGATTGTTATATCTTACATTAATCTCAAAAGAACTAAGAGATTTTTGAACTCGTTTGATATTAAATAAATAAATTTTAAAATTGAAATTGCCTTTATCTTTTATCTAAATTTTATGCGAAGTATGAAATATATATTATAAACTTCACGCGAAATTAACATATGAGATTAACAATGTATCTATATTTTTATGAAAGCATGTATTTCTGCATTGGGCTAATCTTACACTGTGACAGAACGCAACTCACTTAAAATGCACCGCAATGCACCGCTAAATTCAAGGGAAGGAAGCAATACTGGGAAATGCGCGAGAAAGTTCACAAAATGCGGAATAATTTTTTAGGCAAATTACATTTCCCTTACCTCAAATTTTACGCGCCGGCTTTTTCAGAGAAAGACGTATTTCGCGGACAATAAATCGTACCCCGACTGCATTCATCGGCCGATCGTTCATTGATCTTATCCATGTCTGGGTCAGGAATGACCCGTCATTGCTAATCTCTTGCCCTCTTCCTCTCTACTGATAAATTGTATTCTCATCTCTTTTGTTCGAATACATCTGTACGATGAGCTTTAAGTTCGACGATGCATTACATGGGACATGGCACATGGCTTTGAGAAGCAAATTTAGATCAATTTTGATTAACACTTGTATCTTTTATATATCTGTACTTTAGAGATAAAGAATTGTATATCCATTATTATAAATTTACAGAAAACAGGGTTTAAAATTTTAAATAAGGAAAGAGTGTATTTTTTTATATAAAATAAAAGTAGCAATTTAATTTTTCGAATATTTATTAAAGCAATGAAACTGACATGTTTTCTTTGTTTTGTTTTTTACCTATATAAAAATTTTCAGTACAACTTGTAAGTGTTCTGTTTTAGAAACTAGTAGTAATGGACATAACATCTTTTACTATATTAAAGTTTAAGCTCCTGGTATATTGGATAAAGTATTAACTCAATTTTGACAAAAAGTGGACATACGATCCTTTATCTCTAAGGTACAGATATATTTATGCGATCAGGCGTATTAAAATCCATTAATTTTTAGAATAGGATCAAGAGATGTCAAATCACCATTCTCATATATCTTTATTATTATTGTTTATTTATATGCATCGAGTAATTATTTATATTATAGAATAATTTATGTTACAGAATACTATTTCGATGATTTTGTTTTCATATATGTTATAGATCTCACAGTGCTGATTGATTTTGGCCTTGTTTTAACCGGTTACATATGGTTTCGGAGATATAGTTACGTAAAATTCTGAAAAAGTCCTTTTTTCGATTTTTGTAAAATATGTTGGAAGTGTCCAAAATATCAAACCGATATGTCTGGGGACTTTTTGCATAAATGAAATGTGAATACAGATTATAAAAAACATGAAAAAATTGATAAACGGCAAACTTGTTTTGTGTTGAAAATACGATACGATGATGAAACCGTATCTCAATAACGGATTATTATTGTATTCTACAAACGCCAACGTCTATACTGCAAATATGATAATCAATTTTGGGGATATGGTACAATATTACTTTATTATTGTATTGTTATTATTATATATATCTTTGTCATTCACATAGAAATAATGTTTATTATTTTACTTTTGAACTATTTCAAACACGCACTACATGACTTATTGCAAAAGATCATTTTTTGCTTAAAAATTGTCGGTAAAGTTAAAAAATTGGTTTATATATTATTATAAATATAAAATATCGAATATTTCTTTTACTGCTATATTTAATTTGAAATTTATGATGATTTGACAAAACATTTTTTGTGAGATGTAAAATTTAGGGAAGTATTATGGAGATAACGGAGGATACATCGATCCTGAATCAACGAAAAATCAAGCGAAATTGAATTTGCCAATGCGGAAAGTTAAACTGTTTTATATAGATTGCTTTTTGCAAGCGATTTTTAGAGAACAGAGATATATATACAAAAATACAATACATAAAATAAATTTTTTAATATAAAACTATTTTTTTAAAAATTATATATATTAATACATAAAATTTTTTTATCTTAATGCAAACTTTTTACAACTATACAGGGTGGCCCCAAACGTTCGGCCAGACTTTGAGATTTTATAGGAAATTTAATTCTGAACAAAAAGTTTCCTATAAACATGAGTCGAAAAATGCTTTCTTAAAAACTTAGCGCCCAAAAACCTCTAAAATCACGGTTATTTTATACATTTTTACAGGGAAAGTATGCGTTTTTTAACAAAAGTATCGAAACAAAAGTTGTAGAAAATTAAATTATCTTTCAAATGAAATCAAAATGATTGTAGTACGTTCCATAGGTTTCGAGATAACCAGTTTCAAATGTACAAAAAAGTGTTTTTTCGGCTATCGACGGTAGAATTTTTAAAAAATACTCTTCGTTT
>NJRL01000498.1:115731-126312 GCA_003063815.1 Aphaenogaster rudis
CGGCTAAAACCTTCTGAAGGTCACTCAGGAGGATGACCTTGACAACATATGTCAAGGTCATTGAAATCGGTGAGGTCGCCCTTAATATGCAGTTTTACCGAAAATTTTTTATCTTTGATTCTTATGGCAAAAATATGTGTTTGTTGAACGATTTCACAAATTCGATTAGTTTTATGCACGTGAAAAGATGTTTTCACATCTTCGAAATAATAATTTGCTCGTTATGCGAAGGTTGGTTTCAATCTTACATGAAAACGTTGATAAATACGAAAATGCCATTGGTTTTAACGCGATGATAGGTAAAATAAATTTTGATCGAAATGTGTTTACGATGGCGCAATCTGCAAAACAAAAAACGGCACATCTGAACTCTCTCACGACGGGATAATATTTTTTAATATTCATGAGTGTGTGAAAAGATCAATCATGAATTGTTTTATGTAACATAACATCTCTCGAAAAATAACTTTGGAATTTTAAACTAGTGTTTTTCAATAATTTATTTTAACCATTTACAGTTTAAAGAGCATGAAAATATAATATTTTACGTAAACATTTTATTATTTTTGAACACACAAAAGCAATTGAACAAACTCATAGCTTCTCATAATTTGTGAAAAGTTTTAAGAAAATTAATTTTTTATTGTTAAAAGGTTTGCAGATATTACCTTTATATCTTGATACACCATTAATGCCAACGTTTATTTCTGGAATTTTTCTTCGTATTTTCCTCGTGTCTGTTATTTTTGAGATTTCTTTGACTTTATATTTTAAATTTTCCCTCTATTTTTTGAGATACGGAAGAGCTCTTCTACACTCTTTAGCCATGGCTCTGCTTCCATCCAGGTGGAAGAAAACGAGGAAAGACGGTAAGAGCAGGCTAAAGGGCGAGGAGAAGACGTGCTTTATTTCAGCAAGCACAATCGCAAAGGCCTGCTGAACTGACAAAAGCTCTGGAAACTACTGTATCGAGCAACGTAATTTTACCTTGTTTATCTTTCTCTTCTTTTCTTCCATGCAGAAGCACAAGATGCAGAATTGTATTTACTCCTCTTCTTCCCGCTTCATCTTCTATAAAGAAGAAAGCTTAATTTCCGGTCAGTCGGAAACTGCTGAAGTGATCGAGGAATTTCTTTGATGTCGTCAAAGATAATTCTTAGGCTGGAATATAAGTAGACATCCCCCCTCCAGTTTTTCAAAAAGCATGATCAAATTAATATAAGAACATATACAATTGAAATAGTGAATGAAATAAATATTTAAAAAATAGAAAGTGAAGAAAAAAGATTACTATTTTATGATAATAGTGGGAAATATTGTAGCATCTTCATTTTTCTATAATTGCTGATTATACATACAATATTCCGTTTACGTTTGCGATACTTTCAGATAACCCAAAATCAAGAGTTATGCAACTGCAGATTACGCAACCGTGATACGCGGTCGCTCATGGTATGAGCAAGGTTACAAGATTTATGAACACGACGTTTTACTAAACGCAATTTTCCGCGGTGAGACATGTTGCCGGAAAAAGCCAGCAAAATCCGAAGATGATAGTTAAATTCTCAAAAACTTAATTTGCAAGTTGTGCATATAAATGTGCACAATATTTCAGTTTCACGGCTTTTTGAGGATATTCGAAAATCCTGCATCATGGACATGGATATACACACAGGGGCGTGGCCAGGATTTTATTTCGGGGGGATTTAAAAAAATCACAGAATAACTCATAACTTTTTTAATTAAATAAGATGACAATATTAAACTAGAAGCATGCGTCTAGGTTTTTTAGATAATCTGTCGAGTATCTCCTCTATGTTAATCGAAGAAGTCAAATTTTTGTGAATGTACATTTGTGGCAAACCGTTAAGCCTTACTTCTGCACTCATTGTATTCCTAAGGTAGGTTTTAAGAATTTTTAATTTCCATTAATAAAAACCATTTTATTTCTCTCTCGGCTTTCAACCTTTCATTTTCATATTTTCATATTTGATTCCAAAATTTCGGGGGGGGGGGGGATTTATCCCCCTAATCCCCTCCTGGCTACGCTACTGTGTACACAGACAAATACGCACACATATACGAACAGATAGATCAGGAACGCTACACATACGACGTTCTCTGCTCTCGCACGAAATTTCCACGAAATTTCCGCGTGATTTATGGTGACCTGTGCTTCTATACTCTTTTTCAAAGTAAATTTCGTTCAGAATTTACGACAATAGCTGCCTGTGCAGAGTAGATACGATATTAAGGAAAACACGTTTTTCCTAAATAAAAATTAAGAATTGAAAAATTTTTCGCAACGGATAATAGATTTGCTTTGCAATCAGTAGAATAATTAGTAAAAGCTTTTCTCAAAAAATCGTTTCTTGGTGCTCACGACAATATCGTTTGTTGTTTTATATATGTATATCAAAAGCACTCTTGAAATAAAAATAAAATAAGAGATTATATATATATATATTAAACTAGATTATATTAAAATAAATAGAATCTTTCTTTGTATAAAATTTTCCTTTACATTTTAATTTGAATTAACAATATATGTTACATAAAAGTGTATTGTAATTTATTTTAATATTTTCAGACTTTTCATTTAACATCGTTAACCGAGTTTATACTCGATCCGAAGAGAATTTCTGAGCTTGCTCTTGATTTTCCAATAATTACATAACGTAATCAATAAGAGCAAGTTGCTTGAAAAAGACCATGAAACATTTTAATAAATCAGTTAAGTTTAGTAGGAGAGTACGGCGAGCGTGTTGCAATAATATACATCGCGGCCACGTGTTAACAGTAAAACTAGCCGCGTGTTTACAGACTTTTTAGCTATATTAACGCCCACGTTCCATCGTAAACGTATCTTCATATACAGATTTCTAATAATAATTTCCTTTTGTTGTCACATATACTCACACATATTTGCGCGCGCAAAGAGAGAGAGAGAGAGAGAGAGAGAGAGAGAGAGAGAGAGAGAGAGAGAGAGAGAGAGGGGGGGGGGCACATTGCTTGCGGTGTAGACCGCGTCAGCCTCGTCGCTCTCAAAGAATTTTAAATGTCTTTGATAACACACTTCTACAGAAAGTGTTCCGCGAGTTTCACATCAATTGCAAATATCTCGGTCGACTGTTTGGAGAGAACGTTAGAAGCTGATAATAGATATCCGTACCATTATACAGACCGCCTCAAGAACTCTCGTCGTCTGATTTTGAGACGCGATTATAATTCTGTAGACAGTACTACCTACACGCACAATGCAAGAAGATGCTTTCTTTTCAAGAATATTATGGTGAAGCTACGTTTACGAAAGGAAATGTCTTTGATTTTCACAATAATTATGGGCACGAGAAAAACCACATAGTATAAAATAGCTTTCCAACATCAGTTTCAGTTGTAACACGTGGGATGAAATGTGACAGGAACAAAACGGAAAATGAAAAGAATATAATTGAGTGTAACAAAAATGAAAATAATGTAATTTGAACTTTCAAAGATGCTGTGATATAAAAGAAGCTACTATCGAAAAGATTGGCTCCATCATGGAATTAGTCTTATTAGCACAAGAATTACTATTAAAAATGAAATACGTCGCGGTTGGTTCCATATTATTGGTGAGACGTTATAATTAATAAATTTTGGAGAGTGTATTTACAAACAGTACGATTCAGATAGGAAGAATACATACTTGCTTACATGAATACAAACGCAGTTTTCGGTAAGATTAAAATTATTATTTTAGTAATTTTTACGAAATAAATAAATCTGTATTGAATTAAATTAATTATGCACTTTTATTTTCACTTTTTAGGCGCCCTATATTCTGACATAAGCTGAATGCAACTTAAGAACGCATATATAAGAAATGAACGAGAAGTTAAATCCACATCGTTGAGGAAGTTGTCAGGAAGATGTATAAAAGTTGCACTTTTCGAAAGATAGTTTATGATTAATAAATCAAGATAAAATTAAAAAGCTTTTGCAAAATTATATACGAAAACATGTATATAAATGTATATCATACATTACATATATTGTAAATAAGTTTTAAGTTTTATATAATTTTTATTAAGCTTATTATATTAATTTTGTGTACATATATTTTTTAATATAAATAATATAATAGTTTATATTTTATTAAAATAATATGTACAAAATAACAATATACTTGTACACACATTATACACTATCTTAAATTTTTGAACAAAAATTGTACAGGAATTACATGTTCTAAAAATGGTATACGTACAAAATTATATCTATTTATAACAGTTGTAAGCTGATTTCTACAAACGATTTTATTTATCGGAAATAGCCAATTACAGTATAATAACGCTTTTAACGTGCTTCGCGATTTGTAAAAGCCGGAATTGAGCTGAGGCAGCGTAATTGTTCCCGAGAGTGAACGTAAATGAGGAAAAATTGTGGACTTTTAACTAGGCTAATTAAGCTCTTAAACGTGTGGTTGTGTGGTAGTGCATGTTTGCGTGAATGAAGAGCGTCACTTTATAATTTGCATTTAGCTCATCCCACGTTTCGTGTAAAGTGATTGAAGTTCTTTTGGTACTATTATACACAATGTTTTTCTGAGCTCCTAAAATATTACCGATTTTATTCCATTATTGAAATAGATTTTGACATTAATTTTAAAATAATTTTAATTAAAAATTAAAAATTAATTGTTTATATATAGCCTTTTGTATTGTATATATTTCTTTTTATTTTTCTTTTATTTTACATACAAGAAATACACGCATACAATGTTTATATTATCTGACAATCCAGTTTTGAAAATCTTTTTGTTGTACTTTCGCACAACATGAAAAATACGTTTTTAAAATTTCAGATATCGCCGGTGGTTACTTGTGCTTTATCGTCAGCATTCTAGGGATTGGTGTTGTTACTGCGGTAATCGGCGACGTTGCTTCCTATTTCGGTTGCACTTTGGGTATCAAGGATTCTGTCACCGCGATTGTTTTTGTCGCCCTCGGTACCAGCATTCCCGGTAAGTACTTAAAAACTGAGATAATGTATTAAGAAAGAGGATAATATTAGGTGATAGCATGATACCCACACAGCATGCATATCCAAAAGACGTCCAGAAGATGTCTCGAAGACAACTTTAGGCGATAGAATATCTTCGGGATGTCCTCTGAACGTCTTTTAGCATGCTGTGTGGGTATTAGAAAAGTGATTAATATGTCTTCCACATTAGTTTATCTTCGCATTTCGCATTGATCGCATTCCACTTATGACGTCTGCTATATTACGTCAGGCTTTTGTGATTAAGCGAGCATGAGAGCAATGATAATTTATTGCACTTGGTCTTTGTGTCCAGGAATAATGGCTGCCGACGGCCTATGTCCTTTCGTATACCGGGTGGAACACGTGTAACTACAAACTTGAGTTAAATATATCTTCTTTTTCTATACAGCGCAAGAAGGTTGCAGGAATACTGCAAAAAAGCCGTCTTTTAAAGGCTTATACTGTAACATTATAGCAACGCTATGGTGCAATATATTTATGTTAAGGGATTATGTACATTCACAAGGCTAAAAAATACACCAATCTTCTCTGCCTTCCTCTGAAGTACAGGGAATTAAACCCGATATATGTGGGAGAAAATTATATATTATGGAACCTTATTCCATTTTTTATTTTGTAAGTTTCCAATATTACCGTAATCGTGTTGGAATTTTTCATTTCTTTGTTTCAAAATATCTTCACAACATTGCATTGTAATTTGTATAAAAAAAGGTAATTGTAAGATTGCATTCTAACTAAAACATTCTATGTTGAATTTTTTCAAACACTTCATTTCAAGATATTCGGACGAGAGAAAGAGAGAGGCAAAGAGAGATCACTTTATTAAAAAATGCAGTTTTTAATAGTCTAGTTGTTTAAAGATTAATTATGCCTTATTATTGCATTAATAATTTTATGGGAAATCTGAGTATACACACACACACACACACACAAACACACTCACACACACACACACACACACACACACACACACACACACACATATTTACAGAAATCAATTATAAAAAATCTTTAGAAGCAATTATGACCTGACCTTTGTGTCTTCAACTATTTTTGTACGAAATTCACGACGAGGGCATTTAATAAATCACTTGAGTGGGCGTTATCAAAAGCTATTAAAAGCGTAACGACAGCCGCGTCATTTCGAGTTTCTGGGTCAATAGGTTACGTTCAAAATTTACATTTAAAACAATTGTTCGAAATTGATTATTCCAAATATATTCATAAAATCTTAATGTTCAGTGAATGCATTACTTTATACGAAGGAAACACTTATAACTACGATAATTTTAATTATTAATTTAACTTACATAATAAAAATATTCCAGCGTTTCTTTGTTACAAATTTACCTTCCATAAATAAAAATAGCAGTGAGAATAAGCTTTTTAAACATAACTTTGTTTTCATTGTATCGCGCATGTCCGTGGAATATGAAACATACTTTTTGTCAGAAAAAGCTGAGCATATATAGAAAAATTTTATAAACATTTATTTTTTATACATATTATTTTATACTCTGACACCTTCAGAAATTCTAATATATTTTAGAAATATTTTTCCATATTTTTAATTGTTATAAAATTTTGCATAAAAATTAATTCTCCAATTTTCCGTTTATGATATCAGTGTAAATTTATGTATTTTTTCTCTTAAAAGTATATAAGTAATATTTTATACTTTTTGAAATTGTATAAAAGAATACGCATTCCGAAATTATATTTCTTAAAAATGCCAGCCAAGTCGCCACATCGACCGAGTATCGACGAAATTTGTATGACGCACGGCTTCTTGGCTGGATTACTTAGGCCACTGTGCTTTCCTTCTATACTGTATTTCTTCCCTCCTAGAAACTTTACAAGAAACTTTCTTCTCCCAGGACCTCATCAATATTTATGCCGGAGGGTACCTCTGATCTCCCAAAGTACCGCTCACCGAGATCGGTTTGGCGATCTTCTTCTCCGTATCACCGGTAAAAAAACAAGAGAGGGATTTATTTAAAATGTTTATATATGGGGCGACATTCTGTATGCTAAATCACGCGTAACAAACAGCGAGACAAACCGCATATCCATACGAAGCTCATATTTTGCGTCAATTTTTCTACATTTAATTAGTATTATTATTATTTTCATTGGTATATATACATATAATTTTATAATATCTTTAAAAATTCATTAATTTTTATTTTTTAAATTTAATTAATTTTTTTTTAAAGATGAGAAACTATACTTTATTATATTTGAAATACATAATATTTAATCATTTTATATAATTATCAATTGACTTACGCATTTGGCTCGATAGTCTAACTTAAAAAGAAAGGAAGAAATATATACATATATATATATATATATGTGTATATCAAAAAGAGCCGCCATGTCTAAATTAAAAACAAAGACATCATAAGAGGAGTAGAGGACGCGTCGCACATTAAAATTCAAAATTCCTCAACAATTATTTGTTAGCTATTTAATTTATTAACAAATGAAAAAAAAGCTAGTTTATAATTACTGATTAATAATTAATCGTAATTACTTAATCAATTATTAAAACAATTATTAAGATAAGTCTAGTTATTGTCTTAATGTGAGACAAGGTTGACTATCATTCATGGTGGATGAATTACTGAGCGTTACCACTGCAGCGAAACAGCCAGTAGTAATACCAAAAGCATACACTGACGACGTAAGCTCAGCATAAATAATCGTCCTCACTAATTTGACTAATTAATTATTGTATTGTTGGTACACACAATAGAGCAGATACAGAATACTAGCACCGTAAAGCGAACGAAAAATTACAAAGAATGCAGCAACAGGCCTAAATCTTACTCACTCCGTATTCATGCTTCGTTGTGTAACACAGATCATTTTTATAATAACATGTTTTGTAAAAATCTCGCTTGTTTCAATTAGTAAAATTTTTAACAAATTATTTTCTCGAATATATATAAGAGAAAGTGATATTATGGCCCCTCTTAATATCTCCACTATTAGATGGCGAATTCTAGTGATCACTTATGGAGTCATTTGTTTAGTAGCCCGCCATTACGCAGTGGCACTAATATGCCAATACGCAATGGTTGGCATTTGTTATAACACATTTTTACTTTCAAGCATTTCGAAATGTTTTTAAGATACATTTTAGCATTTAATTATATATACTTCCTCATTTCTCTTAAACTTGGGTGTATTATCACACAAATATATGTAGATACACTTGAATATTTTCTTCGTTATTTAACATTTTATTTGACTATACACATTTCGAGTTATGCAAAGTTAAACAATAGCATGGCATTTTGCTAATATGGCCCCCTAAGTGTGCTAGCCTAATACGGTCTCTTTTTCGATGTAAAGAAGCACAATTTAACTAAATATAATTCAAATTAAATTTAAAAGCCTATTCGTTTTGTAGAAACTGTCGTGACAATTTATATCATCTACCTTCTGATAAGTAAGTTAGAATCTACATTAAAAATCCACGCTTATATTCATTGTGGTTCTTTCTAAAAGTATATTTTGAATAAATATATAATTTTGTAATAAAACACTATTTTTTTTAAACAAAACCAATTTTTTAAATCAATTTTTACGAGGGCCACATTACCACCCCTGTTACTCTTCAACTCATTATGCAGTGTCGCCACATTTTTATAAATAACGTCCTAAGTAATAAATATTTCATAACTTTGAGTTTAGAATCGACTGAACAACACTTTGACAAATGTAATCGTTAAGTTTTCAATTTAAAATATTAATTATTAACAAATTATTGTACAAAATGTAAATAGGGGGCCATAATACCACCTTCTCCTATACTTTTTTAATAAGTGCAAGGTTTTAAACAATTTTGACCCATATCTGTACCGATATATAATTTTAGAAACCGTCGTGTTTATTGCGCGCGAATTTGGAGCGCACGTTTTACCACGTTATTATTGAACACACACGTTTCACGTATATGCCCTGCGCTACGGGATTTTCTTACCCTTACCACGCAACATACGATGTAGAGCTCACCCTCGCTCTCAGCTCCGCGACCGAACTTATACTGTCATAAACTGCAAACTGGTACAAACCGCATATTCGAAGCTATTATCGCGAATCGCGTCCTGCGGCACAATGACTTTAAGTGCAGTTGTTGATCTTTGACTTCCCGACAGAATGCGTACTAAAAACACACTTTGTTACTTGCGCGGCCATACATGCGACGCTGGCGTGAGATATAGCTTTATCTCACATAACACTGCGAATGAAGCATTAAACACGCGGGTTGCAATAAAAAGCGATATTGGTTAAATTAGGGGTCTATTAGCTCGCCAACCTTGACCATTCGGTGAGCAAATGTATTTTTAAGAATGGACTGAATGAAAGATACGACATTTTGGTCACTGAAAATTTTTTTATTTATAAGAATTTGAAATGAGGACTCCTGATTATTCAAAATCGATAAAAATCTCAATTTTTATTTATATAATTTTATGTCAAAGAAACTATAAAATAATAACAAAAAATTTTTCAATCTCTTTATAATTCCTATGTAAAATATTTACTACCGCGTATATACTGAGTCTGAAAAAAGGTATTGAATTTTTCATAAAAGAGGAGAGAAATGGATGATACAAAATTTGAAGTACTTATATGATTAATTTTTTATCACTTCTTCATGAGAAAACTCATTCTCTTCTCGATTGTATTACTAGTTAGAAGACATTCTATCAATGAATAATCCATTGATCGTTTTATTAAAAGTAAGAGTAAATTATTTAATTAGTATAAAAAATAACATAAGAAAAAAGAAATTTACCTCTAATAAAAGCATCCGACATATTTTAAATATCTTACAAAATACTCTAAATATGGGATGTACAATATTGTATACAATGAGCCCAACAATTGTATAATGTTCAAACATAACAATAATCTAATAATAAATTACGTTATTTTACATTGTTATGTGCACTAATAGCTTTGTACTCGTCAAAGTAACAAAGATTCCGTATGTACGGAATTATTTCAGACACGTTCGCGAGCAAAGTGGCCGCTTGCCAGGACAAGTATGCCGACGCAAGTGTAGGCAATGTGACTGGAAGTAACGCGGTGAATGTCTTCCTGGGAATCGGCGTCGCGTGGAGCATCGCCGCCATTTACCGTGCTTGCCGCAGCGAACCGTTTCTTGTCGAACCTGGCAAGTAAGTAATAAAAGCAATTACGTACATTCGGTGTCGTACAAATGCAAGATTCATCGAATACCAACATACCACATTTAAATTTGAAGCATGGTGGTTTCCGAAGATACCGTTTAAAACATGTTTATATTACATGTGCGCCGAAAATGGCCCATTACGCGCGTGTTTTCTGTGCGGAAAGTAACCAATTCCACACAGAGAAATTTTCCACTCGAAACCGTGCAGTAATATCTGATTCCAGCACGGTCTCATTCTTTTACGCACAGGTTCTTAACGACATCTCTCTCGCGGCGCGAAAACTAACTAACTCCGCGCAGCGATACTCGGGTCTCGGACATAACCT
>NJRL01000498.1:153154-173451 GCA_003063815.1 Aphaenogaster rudis
TCTTGAAAAGAAACGCGCGGAATGGGCACTTTCCACGCACATGTTATATAAATACATTTTACTTACAATTTGACAATAGGGTCACAGTACAAATAAAATTGCAATTACAATCTTAAATACGATTTCAAGATGCTATGGTTATTTCATTAACTGAGTGGAATCTTAAGATCACCTAAGACTCGATTTAAGCCGATCTTAAATATAAAAATCGACTATGAACCGGCCTTAGATTCGAAATTTTCGAATAGTTTGGATTCGAATCATAGAGATTCAAATTTGAATTGAACCGAATCATACCTGATTCGGTTCGATTCGTATTCGAATAGTTCGCACATCTCTAATATACTAGATATTTGTTATATTTTATTACACTATATTATTTAGTATAATATTATGTTAATATAATAATATAACAAAAACCCCACACAAAATATAATTATTTAATCAGCAAATTGTAGATTTATATTAAAAATGAGCACAGTTTCTACATGTACATAAAATTTCTTGAAAAATAATGGTAACTAAGATATTTTACACGCTTGGATTTTTACAATGTCGAGCAGTGTGACATTGTGTCAGTTGAAATACTTCGTGTTAAACACGATATCACATTGTATACCTTGCTGGAAAACACTTATTGTGTTAAACACAGTGTCATACTTGTATGTACCTTGCTGAAAAAGAATCACTTTCACGAAAATCAAGTACACGAATACACAAGAAATATCTCAAATCAATTAAATTATTGCGCCTAAACGATTTCGCTAAGTAATGTGATTTGGCTGCGAAATAGCTAATCTTTTCAAATAGGGAACACATCTTCGCCATGAGTATAATTTCATTCTTGTGGCAAAACTATGAATGCGCAGTTTTACTACTTAAAAGCTTTGTTTAGTAAAGTCAAACAATTAATTATGAATTTCTCTCCATTTAAAACTGACTTTTAATATGGATTATTATATTTTCCTTAATAATATCTCGCATTATAATAAATTCTAGTCCTCGAAAGGACGATACGTTATCTCATTTTTATATTAGAGAATGCATCTTGGAATAAAATCAGTGGCAATGTTTCTACATTTTGCTTTGAAGTTAAAAGATAATATTATATAGTTTGTTAAGAATAATTGATTATTTAGATTGCGCATAGATGTGTCTCTAAGATGTAACCTATTGTAAGGCACAGAAGGTACACCATAATGGCCGCGATCGAATTCGCAAGTACTCAGTCATTGATTGATTTTCAATGAAAGCTTCGACATCGCCAATTGGAATTGGAAATGAATCTGTGGTTGCACCAGAAAAGTTCTCTCATTCATCTTCGGAGTGAGAAATTTCAGTGAAAACTCCAATTCAAAATTTCCAAAGACTTAGCAAAAAAATAGAAAGAAAGTATTCCTAGAGATATATTATTAAATATATCCCTAGATATTTAATAATATCGGTTGATTAATATCGATAGATTTTTATATAAATTTAATAAATATACACACAGTATGGACATGAAACATAACTTTTGATAATGACAACAATTGAAACATTTTAATTTTCAAAAATTTCTGCCTTTAAATAACATATTGTTTCTGCAAAACATGCAAGATAGAGATTTGAATGGTCGTTGTATAAAAAATTTCAACGCTTAATTCCACAGTTGGTCGCTCGCTCGTGTTTTTATACAAAAATCCCAGATGCAATTTTACTGTTGCTTCGATATTGCACGACTACATCCGGATGACTTTCTTTCGTGACGCAGCTTGGCCTTCTCCGTCACCCTGTTCTGCAGCGAGGCTTGCTTCGTGATCCTGGTGCTGTTGGTGAGACGAGTGAAGTCGATCGGCGGCGAGTTAGGCGGACCTTTTATACCGAAGCTCATCACGTCCGTGTTCCTGTTTTCCCTCTGGCTGCTCTACCTCATCATGTCCACCCTTGAGGCCTACGGCGTGATCCAGGGTTTCTAAATCAAGGCCATGTAACGCCATTACGTCGGCCTATCCACTGCGTATATCTTAGCTCTGGCGTCCGCCAAGGCACGTGCTCAACGAAACTATTAACCGGTGAGTACGGAAGAGCTCTAAGGCCCAGTTCCACAATCTCCAGTTAACTTAACCGGCCGGTTATTCCATTAGAATTGACCAATCGCATTTGTTAATTTTGCTTAACGACAAATGCGATTGGTCAGTTCCAATGGTATAACCAGCCAGTTAAGTTAACTGGAGATTGTGGAACTGGGCCTAATTCTTTTTACATATTGCAGTTCAACTGTTCGCCACGCAGTATGCGTCAAGATCATTTTACTGTATCATTTTTGGAAAAGAAATCCATTAGATCTAGAAATTCACATTATCATACACTATCGCTAAAAAATATTTGCCCACTCTAATTTCTACATAAATTCTTTTTGTTTAATTTCTATTCTAATTCTGTTATGTATTCTCTTTATATATGTAGAATAAAAAATTTTGATATATCAAACATTATTATTACATTCAATGTCCACTCTTAAAATTGTTCATTAATCTTTTGAATTTCTATCATTTGATTAAGGAAGACAAAGTGGGCAAATATTTTTGAGCGGTAGTGTATATCTTGATGATAATGTTATTTCATTCTTATAAACCTGAATTTTATTATATGAATAATATAACTAAATTAAGTAATTAGATAATAATAATAATAATTCAATATTAATTTATTATAGAAGAAAGTGGTATTATATGGCCCCTGTAGATATAATGACCCCCTCTTAATATCTCCATTACTAGATGGCGACTTTTAGTGATCTTATCTACTTATGGAGTCATTTGTTTAGTAGCCCATTACGCAGTGGCGCTAATATGCCAATACGCAATGGTTGGCATTTGTTATAACATATTTTTACTTTCAAGCATTTCGAAATGTTTTTAAGATACCATATTTTAGCATTTAATTATACTCCCTCATTTCTCTTAAACTTGGGTGTATTATCACACAAATATATGTAGATACACTTGAATATTTTGTTCGTTATTTAACATTTTATTTGACTATACACATTTCGAGTTATGCAAAGTTAAACAATAGCATGGCATTTTGCTAATATGGCCCCCTAAGTGTGCTAGCCTAATACGGTCTCTTTTTCGATGTAAAAAAGCACAATTTAATTAAATATAATTCAAATTAAATTTAAAAGCCTATTCGTTTTGTAGAAACTGTCGTGACAATTTATATCATCTACCTTCTGATAAGTAAGTTAGAATCTACATTAAAAATTCACGCTTATATCCATTGTGGTTCTTTCTAAAAGTATATTTTGAATAAATATATAATTTTGTAATAAAACACTGTATTTTTTTAAACAAAACCAATTTTTTAAATCAATTTTTACGAGGGCTACATTACCACCCCTGTTACTCTTCGACTCATTATGCAGTGTCGCCACATTTTTATAAATAACCGTCCTAAGTAATAAATATATTATAACTTTGAGTTTAGAATCGATTAAACAACACTTTGACGAATGTAATCCTTAAGTGTGTTTTCAATTTAAAATATTAATTATTAATAAAATTATTGTACAAAATGTAAATGGGGGCCATGATATACCACCTTCTCTTATAATTAGATAATAATAATAATTAAATATTAATTTATTAATAATATTAATTAATATTGAAGATATATTCCGAAAATGTCTCAAGTTAAGATTAAATATAATGAATGATTGCCGTCGCAGGTAGGTTTTTGTGTGCGTTTTTGCGACATTACCGTCGGTATTGAAGCTAATTCTTGAATGTCATGTAAATTAAAAAGATGATTATATCGATTTTACAATCTTAAATATTTTATTTAATATATATAAAATAAGTATTTTGTGCTACAAACATTTATGTCGATATTTCACATTACTGTTTAGTAAAGTTATTGGATAATTTTTTAAGGGATAAGATTATATCCTAATATTGTTGGTAAATAATTTTACTCGTTTAAGTCCTTGAATAAGTGCAAAAGACTTATTAGCCTTGTTAGCCTTTTTTCAAGAGATGTTGTTCGGCAGTTTGCAATTGCAATACTGCAAGGTATACTTATGTATTGTACAAGATTGGAAAGGTGACGATGTCAACTGTTATTATAAACGTAGGTCCGATTTAATTATATTTTCATTATGAAAAGAGGGATCAGCAATTACATTCCTTCATTTCTTTTATGACTAATCGACCGTCTTTAATGATAGAACTAACGAATGAATACTGCCACAGCGTTGGCAAAAGATTATAGAAAACAAAAGCAATTAGATGGTAATTAGATGATTAAATAGAATGTTTTGTTTTAAAAAGTAGTTAACCTTCTGGTAAAAAGTGCGATTTCGACACTCATCCAATACTTAATCCATTATATTTTTAATTCATTATCTATCTTATATTTTAATCTGAGCTAACTGCTCTTGCGTCTTTTCCTAGCGCAATGTAATTTCCTAATTTCTTAAATTCGCCTAATTTTTAAAATTTTTTCTATCTATATGAACCGTTATTTCTTTTAAACAATCCTCGATTTTGATTGCAGGACACAGAAGCGGTATCGGGACGATACGATTTCGCGAAGAACGAACTCTAATTGTGCCGGGAAACTCACTCATAAGTTCATCCTCTGAGACGATTAACAACGAACATGTTCGCGTGACGTATATTAATTGAATATGTGTATGTATGTGTATGCATGTATAGATATCTGAGAACATGGGAGTGCTTGCGAGTGTGTCCATAGAAAGCGATCGATGATGGAAAGGACAGACGAAGATGGAAAAAAAACTAAAAAGAGAAGTGCGCGCGAGAAAAAGTGAGCTTACCTTAAAATAATCCAAAGGGAGAAAGAAGTAAGTGCGTTCTAGTCATGCCATATTCCCCGCAAAAGAGATTTGGCTGTTATTAAAAGAAAAAAAAATAAAAAACAAAAATAAAAAGAAAAAGAAGATAGGCGAAAAAGTATAGATAGTATACATATGTACTGGTCAGATCGCGGGTACACATGTGTACACATATGTGTACATACTGTATTTATTTAATTCTAAGAGATACACAGGTTTCTATATGGTAATTTAGTAGCGGATTGTATTGCAATTCTTTTCTTTGCCAGAAAACGACGTCGGTAATTTTATATGCGCGTATATATATTATTACAAAACGATATATTACTTTTACCGAGGGAACCTTTTGATGTCGATTGTCGCGAGGGGATCTCGCGGGAAGGAGAGAAAAGTGCGCAAGCACCTGAGCAGAAATGAGCGACAACTGTTGACACGGTTGTGCAATATATGCCAGCCACCAGTGTTTCATTCATTGCCATTTTGTAAATTTTTAAAAATTTATTTCTGATATTATTATACCAGAAACGATAAAAATTGATAGAATCCACTAGAAGTAATGTTTTTCCTTAATGCAATCTCTCTTCAGCATAATATATTTTAATATGTATTAGATTTACTACGATTTCAACGAAACCAGCATAAAAACATGCGATGTTCATTCGATGTACATCCGAAAGTTCGAAGAAAAAAAAAAAACTGCGATTGATCGGATATTTGTATGACTGTGTCGAATTTGTAATATTATAGAATTGAAAAACATAGTGCATTTTTATTGTTGCAATAATTGCATAGCTACAAAATGCGTGTGCGGAGACCACGCGCTTGCGAACTAGTCGAGTTTACTATTTTGATGCAACTGATTTTGATTGCTACTGATGAGGGTTGCCAGAGAGAGATCTTTTTATCTCCTCATCATCTTCGGATCTAAATAGCCTATTACCGCACGTCGTGAAATGAATAAATTGACGACACAACTCGACGACATAAGTGAATAGGGAATTCGTTCCAAAGTAGCGAAATTGCATTTTTAATAAAATTTTTCATTGAAAGGTTTCGTTTTTTGATATGAATGCAATATAGCGAGAGCCAACAAATAATTTCAAGTCAGAGATAAGACATGACATCGCGCTGGTAAAATCTTAGGCAATCCTATTGACGATCGATAAACGTTCTCTCAGCGTTTATTGTGAAATATATTTATGTTTCCTCGTTGTTATAGATTGGACTTTTTTGTACAGAAGCGTCAACTTTTTCCTCAGTATGAATCGGCATCTGCAAAGTTTATCCGACGCGTGCCGTTCAAAATTGACGTGAATGGACGATAATTTATAGAATGTTTATAAACGAGCACTAATTACGTCGATTCACAGATCGTTTATCATCACAGCTGTTGATCAAACACTTTATCAATTTTCTCCATCGTGGATCATTGGTTCTTGAAAATGGCAGTATCAATTAAGGTGTGCATAATTAAGGGGTAGCACACTGTTCATTTAATCTCAAAGTAGCAATTAGAACAATCGTGTGTTAAATTCCATAAAATCACTTAGTAAACGACATTATTAATTTCTTAAGCATACAAACGTAGGAGATACAATTTTCGCAACAGATTTCGTTCTTCGACTTTAGAAACTTGGATAATACGAACATTTAGGGGATGTAATGAAAAATCTAAAAGACATCGTAATAAGAGACCAAATGTGTAGCGTGTTCTAATCTTTTAGACATTTTTTTCCGATTAATTTCGCATAGACGCTATTCGAGAGGGATTTCGAGATCGTCGTCAATCAGAGCAGCACAAATCGTTAGCAGACTTGATAACCATCTTGTCAGCGAGATCGAGTTATCGAATACCATCAGAAACATATTTACCATTAAGAGTAGTTATAGATAGTGTGACGAACGCGAAATTAAATTAGACTCAACCCCGTGAGTTGTATCGCGGCCTTCGTTCGAACGTAAATTACATTCACCTTTGAAAATCACAATGCGAAAGGTCACCTTTTTTTCTATCAATGCATATTCCAATGCATACTTCTCGGAATGTTTAAATTTTTGTTTAAGCGTCTAAGCGATTTTCTAGATAGAAATTCAAACATTTTCACGTTTTAGTAAACATTGGACGGAGAGGTACGATTTTTCGCAGTGTGTTAGTTTTGAAGGAGAGATGTAAAATGTCCTCGTCAAGTTTAGGATTGATTATTGGCCCACACTGCCTTTGATCGAGGGCTGCACCCGACGCGAGGCAACGGTTATACAACAAGCTATCCGGATATCAGGCGGGATACCCCGACATCCGTTTAAACGGAGATTCTCACTACGATATCGCTTCAGAATCGCACTCTGAATTCGGAGTACGAACAAGCACCACTTGAATGACCAGCATTGAATTTTAAGTTCACCGTTGTTACCGAGAATCTCATATAATTACAGAGACTTTTAAAGTACGTCTAAATAGGTGTTCATTCTTAGCGATGTTCAGTGAACATAAATGCAAGGACTTACCTCACGAGCGACATAATTTGAATATTATTGTTAGCATTTTATAACGGTAACCAATTTTTGTAATGTTAGAGAAAGAAATTGTTTCCATTCCCTTCCCCCAACGAGATTCACCACGAATTTATCTGTTGCGCGATCTCATGGGAAAGATCACGCGATATGTCGCTTCAAAGACGTTACATCTGAACGAATCTTATACGGGCTGCTACGCAGCATTCGTATATGTACAAATCCATTATATTTGTCTGTTCCTACGAGTATCAACCTAACTTAAAGTGACGTATTAATGACTGCTGCTCAGTATTAAAGCGCGGGGATGAGCAATCGTGGACGAACACACCCATCGAGTCAACCGCACTAATGACGATTAGTGCCAATCCTGGTTCTTGCAACCTAACTCTGCGTTATAAATGAAAACCAGTAATCAAGGAAGAAATAGCGAATTGTTACTTTCGGATTACTTGACGATTACAAGCGTACTTCTGCTCATTTGCTCGCGATAGGATTCTCTTGTTCTCTCTTTCTCTGCCTCCTTTCACCCCCCTCTCATCCTTTTATCTCCTTTGCTTCCTCCCCTTCCATGCCCCTTCTTCCTCTTTCTCTCTCTCTCTCTCTCTCTGTCTCTTTCTCTTTTTCCAGTCATATTGGATTATGACATCAAATAAAAGATTATATGTTAGATTTTCTTGCGGCACATAAATTAACATAAGAACGTACTTACGCGTGCCATATAAACGTTTCAATCTGCAAAACGACTACATATATTGTTCTGCAAAATTTAAGCTGTAGTACGTTTCATCGATGACATCGCTAATACGCTATGTTTAATATGCTTATATTATTTGTGTGCAATATAGGATTTAAGCGATATTAATTTATTTTATGGGAATGCTATTATTTATGTTAAATAGATGCAAAATGAAATGGCGACTTATTTTTACTCCGTGAATTAGCTACAAAGCCTTGCTTGTCAATTTTTCATTTTCCAAGTTTGCTTTATTAAACATAGGATGAAAGGTAGCTATTTATTTCGAGGTAATTCGGAAAAAGAATTTATATGATATTTCGATTATGATATCATAACCCAACATGCCTGCGGGACGTCTGTTGATCTGTTCAGAAACCGACATTATTTTTAAAAAAAGAAAGATTTTGTATAAATGAACCTAGTGCATTCGTGTATTTCGTTCACTTCTTGAAATATGAAATTTCTGTTATGTCTTGGAAAAACTGCTTTCGTTTGATCTGATATTTTAATAGCTATCTAGCGTATACATCGATGTTTACTGATATTAAGTAAATAATTAATTAGATTTATGGTATTAAATTCGAAATTGAAGACATTATAATATTACTTCCATTAGAAAATGGTTTAGTTAATCTGATTATATTAATCATATTTTCGCTCAATATTTTCTGCAATAGTATGTTAAATTAATTTATTTTATAATATACAATATATACGATAATTTATACGTACTTACCACGCAAAAAATTCTCTAACAAATGTTTAAATGTATAATAAATTATTAATGTGCGGCATATCAAAGTCTTTGAGGCGATAAGACAATGTTTATTACAAAAAAACGTACTCAAACATTGCACGTGCAGTACTTAAACCGACAAATTAAATGTAGTCGTCGAATTAATATGATTTAAATTATTTTAAATTAATAATTTATAAGTAATGTGTATGATTTTTAAATAATTTATTTTTGTTAATTTTTATGTTAAGCTTACAATTATAAAAATAATTCAGGATTATAATTCAAAAATTGAGATAAATAACCGATGTGGATTATATTTTTAAAAATATTTTTATTATTTGTTTAAATACTAT
This sequence comes from Aphaenogaster rudis, assembly GCA_003063815.1. NCBI lineage: Eukaryota > Metazoa > Arthropoda > Insecta > Hymenoptera > Formicidae > Aphaenogaster > Aphaenogaster rudis. Next base: position 162,337 of record NJRL01000498.1, read on the forward strand.
AGCAGCGTTAAATTTCGCAGTTTTTTAGCCTGTTAATACTGTCAGAAGAAATTATTTTTCCTCATTTTCTTGTAGATGAGTTTAATAATAAAATTAATCATTTTATAGTAATTTACTAAATTTCACATTAATCTTCATTAAAAAGACATTTAATAATTTTTAGTAGTTGAATTCAGGCTTGACACTGCCATAGTTATTAAACAAATATTTCGGCTACAATATTTACAATTTTGCTTTAAAAAATTTTTGTTTGCTATGTCAATATTATGTTTGGCGACTTCGGTTTAATAAAACTTTGGAAATTATTAATGGATCCTTTCTTTTTTATGTTCCTACTGCAAATTTCCCTCAACTTTTATTATTTCTATTGATCAATGATATTACGATTGAATTCATGTGTTAATCGATTAGAAGAAGAAAGTGTTTAGCGGCATTATTAAAAATGTTCTGTTTAATGAATAGAGAGAACGAAATTAAGAGTTCGTCGATTTTCAGCTTTACTACAAATATAAAATCACATCTAAAATAAATCTCACATATAGTATGTATGGAAGAGTTGCCTAATGCGTACTAATGGTCACCTAAATCGTACCTCATCAATTTTTTTATTACTGAATGAAAAGGACATATAACGATAAAAATATAAAATAAATGAGCAATAAATGATGTAGGCGACAAATTGCCAGATTACATTTTATTTTGTGCGTGTTACAGACATTTTAAAAAATTAGCGATTGATGTAATTTTTGATCAATTTATATAGTTCATAATAATCTAATATCGCAATTTTATTCTGCATATTTATGTTTTCATAAAAATAAATTTATTGTAGAACATTTTACACCTATTTTATGTACACATTACAATTATTATAAAAATGAAATCAATATCTTTGTACATGTTTCCTAAATCGTACCACCACGAAGTTTCTTAAATCGTACTGGTATACAACTCTATTTATTTATTATCTTATAATAATTATTTATTTATTATATTATTTATTATACATTATTTATTATATTATTTATTATATTATTTATTATATTATTTATTATGTTATTTATTATATTATATTTATTATATTATTTATTATATTATTTATCATTTTGATTTGTTATTAATATATATATTCCTTCAAACATATTTTTGTTATTTTTATTCGCAAATTTATTATTTTTTTAAAGGAGCTATATTTTTGAAAACCAATAGGTACGATTTAGGAAGCCGGTTGCTTAAATCGCGTACTTTTTTACTCCATGTTATAAAAAGGTTTATAACAAATTAATTTAGACTTGTTGAAAAGTTAAACATATAATAGTGGGTATCTTGAACATCAAATTACAATTTCCAATGTGTTAACTTGCGTGCAAACTAGTACCAAATATAAGAAGTACAATATAAAATACCTTAAGTAGTACGATTTTGACAACTCTCCCCTATATATGTAAAAAGCGTAGTTATAGCGGAAGATCCTGAAAGAGAGAAAGAAAGGCAAATGAAGAAAAGAGCAGGAGAAAGAGATAATATGTTTAATTTAATGTCAACGAAGGTAATGAATTTAATGGCGAAAAACAATTTACCCCGTTATCCCAAAGTGAGTCAAACGCAGTTATATTGATTATAAAATTGTTTCAATACGCTTAACTTATTCTTTATATGAAAAAAAAACTGGCTGCTTTTGTTCCTAAATCTCTATCAAACTCGAAATTAATCTAAAAAAAAGAACGTCTAACATAGCCACCTAGAAAAAAACAAACGCTTATAAAAGAAAATAAGGATAACAGGCACATAGATATTTTATTAATCTGACAATTTGCGATAGTTGTATTATAAATATTTATATATACGTGCGGTAGAACGTATACACACAGAAGCACTCAATAGCAAAGCGTTCAAGTGATAAAATAATAAACGGGATTCCGAGCGTGTCTGTGAACCTTCGTCGCTCGATTGCTCGACCAATCGAACGCTGTCCACGCGAGAAAGTTCCGGCGACGGCAGTCATATTAATCTATGAGTAAGCTTGCTGAATGCGAAGTGCGATTCAGGTAACCGGAAGAGCATTCTGAACGCATAATTCGCGTCAATAAAAACCGTCCATCTTTTTTAGTCTCTCTGAAAGTAGATCGAAGAATTCCGCACTATTTTCGCAGCGATTGATTCCAAGTAGGAATAAACCACGCTCGTCTTGTTTTCTTAATTGTGCATCACACCCCACACAGCGTGCATATCCAGAAGACGTTCAGAGGACATCCCGAAGGTATCCTGTTGCCTAAAGATATCTTCGGGATATCTTCTGGACGTCTTCTGGCTATGCATGCTGTGTGGGACGCTGGGCGAATTATGGCTGTGGTTTCACATGATACGAATATCAAAAGGCGAAAACCGTCGCGTGCTTGTTTTCAGGATGATGAATTTTTCATTCGACGCTTGATTCTTTTGCGCTCGAGGCGCCAAGCCGGGTGGCATATAAATGCAAGTAAAGAAATAATCGAGTGTAATCAAAAGTGCTACACGTACCTCAGCGTTCGTATGCATCGGAGCGTCGTCGACGAAGATTCACTTTGATGTGCGATCTCTCTATTTCTGTCTCTATTCCTCTAGCTTTCTGCATATTCTTCTTGACTAACCACTTATATCTATCTATCTATTTATCCGATCTTCTCTTCTCCCGTCTATTTCAACCTCCGCCCTGCCACCCCACTCTTCTTCTATTTTCAGATATTTACTCCGATTAAAGAGTTCAGAACAAGAACGCAATAATTCTGAATATATAAACTGTTAAATGTAAAACCTTATAACTTAAAGCAGATCTTTTAAAACATGGATTTTGCTGTTCTGAATTCTTACTTTTTTCCCAATTGTCTCTAACCGTATAATAAATTGTATAATAAAATGAAACACATAAATGTGTGAAAATTAATGATCTACTTGCATAATTGTTGAAAAATTATTATAAAAGACAGTTTCTTTAGTTATATAGTTTAGTTTAATGTTTAGGCACGGATTCATATAAATTCGATGTGATCAAAGTGTTTGAACAGTTTGAACAAATGATTTAACAAATATGAATAGTTCGTGTAGTTTGAACAGAACTAACAATTGCATTGTTTCATCGATTTATTTGAACACTCGATTGTTCAGATACGAAGGCAAATTCGAGTGAAAATAATATTCATTGGAAACAGCAATAATCAGGTTTTATATGTTTCCTTTTTGTAATATTATTTTATTTAAAGTGAAGTTTGAAAATATGTTTTCAATTTGGAAAGGTCCGAACAATTTCAGTTATAACTGTATGATCGAACTTAATTTTATAATAAACAATCTTCAACGTCGACAAATCATGCGTAAATCTGTCAAATTTTACTAATTTTGCAACGAATAGGGAACAATGAAATATAATTAAAGTTATAAAATCATTTGTCATTGTCAGAAAATCATGAAGTAAAAGTATCAGATAAAAATGAAATTATTTATCAATGATTTAATTCTTATTTTCATACCGCAAATATTGCAGAAAAAAAGATATAATCTTACATTTTTATTAATAAAATAATATTTTTATATTTATATTTTTACTGTGGTTTTATATCTCATTACATCTTGATTGTCTATATGACGATATTTTATCACATTTTATCATATATGATAAAATGTATCCAAATTATTCTTTTCATACAAAATTAATTGGGGGAGGTGACTTATACAAGTTAAGATTATAATATAATATTATATATACTACAGTGTAAAAAAAGAAACATATCTTATAATTAAAATATTGTGTGAACTATATACTAATATACAGTTTAAATCATTTTCGCCTTTTTCAAAGCAATATTTCTTAATATTTTATTTTAATTTTTGTATCTTATAAAAGCCCGTTTTCATTAATAGCATTAACACACTTATAACTCTCTTCCCCCAAAATTTATAAAAAATTAGATAAAATGATTTTAAATACTACTCTTGGTTTTAAATATTAAAATAACTTTAATCCTAATTTAATTGCATTAAACATTCATTGAGTAATATCGCTAACATTTGATAACTTGACATTTTTAACAATGTCACTGACCTAAATATCGACACACGATTGAAATTCATTAAACGCGTATCTACGTTCTAGCATTCTTTTCCCTTCGTAAATTTCCGATCCGAGCCGACCGATAAAAGGCCGAACGTTTATTGCGCAATATCAACAATAACGGGCGTGGGTCCGGTTAGACGAGCCGAATTCTACTTATCTATGGTATATTGACACGCTTAAAGTGTCAATCACGCCACTGTTCCACACAAAAAATTCCTGCGAACGTTACGCATTTCATATTCTGTGAGAATTCCCGGGGAAATTCCGCTGTCACTCGTCGTTTCGAAATAGTGATTGAAATCGAATAGATCTCTTCGCTATATAAATTTGAAGATTAACCAAAACTGGACCTATAAATATATTACAAATATTATAGCTATGTCTTAGAGAAAAAATAAGAAGGATAATTTTTAAAATTTTAATTACAACTTATTAAATGTTAAATATCAAGTTATAAATTACTTTTACTGATCACAAAGTTATTTATGTGGACATATTTATTGTGGACATACGATTCCGACAATACGATTTAGCAATCGTTCTTAACTATTTTCTTGCAGCAAAAGTGCAAAAATTGTCTCGGTAATCAATAGCTTTGGAACTAAGAGCACTATTAAATACATGAAACTTTTATAAAGATATTTTTGTTGTTTAATTTTAATTACAAATTAAAAGTGAAATTATATAATTATCTAAAAAAAATTTTAATGCATAACATTTGCAAAGGCGGCATAAATTATTGCCGCGAAAAATGAGGTAATTTTCCTCAATTGTTTCGGATTTATATATATATATATATATATATATACACACAAAGTAAATAAGTGAACTGTGTGTATGGTTTGAATCATTTTCCCATATAAATCATCAGAATTTTCCGGAATTACAGACGGGCGTTCGTATTAATTACTTTGAAATTTTCTATTAGTTACTACTTCCCTCTTTGCTGACAATGAGACAGAGAAGAGAGAGAAAGAGGAGAATGGGATGTTCTCTTACTATTTACATTTAACTCTTAATTGCGTGGCCATGTTTAGAGTAAAAAGGCAAGTAAAAAATATATCATGCGTATATGTGTAGTTTCATATGGCCAATGTAAATGTAAATATTGACGGTGCAGCACGCAAGGGGGAAAGTAATAATTAATAGCAGTGGCGTAGTCAGGGAGGGGATTAGGGGGATAAATTCCCACCTCCAAAATTTTGGAACCAAATATGAAAATATGAAAATGAAAGGTTGAAAGCCGAGAGAGAGAGAAATAAAATGGTTTTTATTAACGATTATTATTAATGGAAATTAAGAATTCTTAAAACCTACCTTAGGCATACAATGAGTGAAGTAAGGCTTAACGGCTTGACACAAATGTACATACATTCACAAAAATTTGACTTCTTCGATTAACATAGAGGAGGTACTCAACAGATTATTCAAAAAACCTAGACGCATACTTCCAGTTTAATATTGTTATCTTATTTAATTAAAAAAGTTATGAGTTGTTCTGTGATTTTATTTTTTTTTAAATCTAACCGAAATAAAATCCTGGCTACGCCCCTGATTAATAGAGAAAGTAACTTCGGAGGCCTGACTGTATATCAATTTCAAATGCCTTATTCAAAATAGAAGAGACAGTCTGTCATGACACATGGCCAGCCCCGTATCGATATTCATAAGCACCGATTACGACCGTCTATCAAGAATGTTAAATTCCAGCATTTTGAAAACAACGAATAAAATGACCGTGTAGATAGGTCAGTAGAGAATTGTGCGCCGCTTTGATTAAGAAGTTGTTGGTTGTTTCATAATGTATGTTTTTTATACTCTTAGTTTTAATACTTTAGAGACTAGTTTAGTTAGAAATAGGTACATGTTATGTACTTGAAAGTTATATGTTATATAAAAGTTATATATATATATATATAATACATTATATATTATAAACTTATATTATATAATAATTATATATTAAGATATATATGTCCGCCAAATAAAATTGACTTAGAAGTAAATAAGTTTTACACACATACATAAACACAAACTCTCACACTCATCCCACATGCAAAAATGATTATTCGTGAAAAGTTATTAAACTGGCCAATTTTGCGAATTACATTCTGTCGCACAAGAGCGTATGGAGGATCATTAATTACCTTAAAAGCAAATTTTTTATACAGATTGAAGATTACCATGCTATTACGGATGAAATCGTAACATACACGTATGTTACACACACATAGTTATGTTATATTATTATATGAAAATTTAGTGGAAAGTTTAAAGAAATCCTAGATAATGATTGATATCAATGGAAACTAGACTTTAGAGACAGCATATGTTAATATTTTTGAAATCATTTAAAAATTTTGATCTTAAGGAAACGATAACATGAAAATGTCATGCTCTTGTGCAACATGCTGCATGATAAATGTAGAAACTATTTATATTAACTCTTGGATTTCGATCCATGTTAAACATTTTTTATCTCGGGCGCGAGATTAAATCGGAATGATTCAAGTATTATCTTTAAGAGTGATCTAACTGATGAGCAAATGATTTTCTATAAATAACTGATACAAATAAACTAATAATAATTTACTTTCTAATACTTAATTTTAATACTTAGTTGTAGAAATTAATAAAATCTACATCGATAATCAGCGTTCGTGAAATCAAAATTGAATACGATACGCGTAACAAGGACCAGTAAAAACACAATAGAAGACACAACAAAAACAAAAGTCTAAAGTAGAAGTTTAAGCAAATTAATTGTTTGCACTCTTTACTATTATATATTATATAAATATGATTTTATAAGAAATATTGTTATACAAAAAAGAATAGCCAAGAGAGACAAATTATAAAAAATATTGGGCGAGAGGGAAAGAGAGATAAAGGGAGGAGGGGTGGTAAAAAAGAAGTACGAAAGAAATGAATAATAATTATGTAATAATGAGTATAAAATTAATTTTAGAAATTTTAATAATTAAAAATATTACATTTACAATTCTAATCATTTTCCAATTCTAAAATTTATAAATGTCCTTTTTTAGTGTTTATTTGTGGAAAAATGTCATTTTTGTGTGAAATAATTACAATTTTTGATAAATTTCTAATGAATATTAAAATAATTTTCTGAATATTTTTTTATGCTGATAATTTTACAATAATTCATTATTTTAAGCGCCAAAAGATTATTATATGCTTTAATAGAATAATTAAATAAATCAATATATGACAAATAAAGAGAGAAGACATACTATACAAAATATTTATGTATTGTGTGAATTAAATAATAATATTACGTAACTAAGTAATAATTTTCTTTTGGTTCCGTTTATTTTATTAACGAGTGCGTCTTATTACAAATGTATATGACCAAAAGATGAAAATGCAAAAAGTTGAAACATCGATAGCTTTGGTGAAGTATTTTACATAACTGATCAAAATTACCGATTTTCTTATTATATGTATTATACACTATTATAGTTTTTCCAATGTAAACTAATTTTTACTTTGGTCCAATTAATTAGTCGTTTATATACGCAAAAAGGACCAACAACCAATGAAAACATCTTCCTATTCGGACCAAGAATTAATTGATGCATGATTATGATTGCACGTGAATTGTTGAATGTCATTTTTATTTAAAGTCGAGTGTAAGACTTGTTTGCAAACTTTTAAATTAAATACAAAGTGAAATTTTTGTAATTTTCAATATTTTCTTTATATATTTTTATTTAATATGTTTTAATATATTAATAATTCTTTTTAAAGAAAATAAACTTTAATAAAGATAGTATAATATTACTTAAATATTTCTATAAGTTTTGTTAATTTAAAATAAAATCTTTTTAATCACACGATTTAAAAATTGCCCAACAATGTTTAATAAAAATAAGTTCAACATTATTTTAAAAAATTGTTTAATAATATTATAACATACTTAATAAGAAACCCATTTTTATATATTATATTGTATTATTATTTTTTCATATTATTTATTTATGTAATTTGCAAATTACATAAAAACATTTTTAATTATCAAAGTAGGCGATTCGCGATAAATGCATCTCTTGGTTCAATCATTCATGTACAAAGCAAAAGAAGCAATAGATTTGTCAAAAATAAGTATTCGAAAGAGACATACTAAGGAGAGTTAGAAAATTTTTTATAAATATAATTTATAAAAATTGCGAGACTTTGTATAAATTTATCTTTTACTTTTGTATTTCGTATATCGTCATAGTTGGGGCTGGCCACACTGTTTCTTAAATACTAAATTTTTCTACGACAATTTCTGCAGCATTTCTTACGAAAATGTTTGTAGATTTTCTGGATATTTCTCCCCTTTCTCCTTTTTTCTCCGATTTTACTCTTCCTTTCTTTGTAAACAAACACACACATACACACATTACATAATACACTACACACACATATAACTTTGTAAACAAACACACACATACACACATTACATAATACACTACACACACATATAATGCATGTATGTATTCTATGACTAATCTATATTCCATACTATCGTGTGAAGGATACCTCATACTCTATACTATTGTTCAATCTATCATCCTACCTTTACTGTCTTTACATGTCTCTAACGACGTAAACGATATTGTTAGCGGACAAAAGTATTTATTGCTCCCTTGTGAAGAAGGACGAAAGTTGCAGAGATAAAAATATGAAAGATTTAGAGCCGGAATGGACCAATTTCATAAAATTTACTTTAAATATTATGTTGTTGTTAAAGTATTAGTACTCTGCCGATACTAATGCTTTACTAGCACTCTCCGGTACGAATAGTAATACTAATACTACTAGTACTAACTAGTAGTAAACTCTGTAGTAATGTTGAGATACTATATAACAGCTGATACTAGTACTTACTGTGTGATAATTATTTTAAAAAGATTTACTTTACTCTGGTTACAAACACATTACTATTGCTTTACTAGTAAAGTACTAGTACTTTTATTAATAAACAGATAAATATTGTTAATATCTTGTTTATTCTTTATACTTTATAGTATACTGACATTTTTATACTTTTTCGATTTTCCATTACAATTTCACTAGCATTTTTCTATTAATATTAATATTATTATTAAAATTAACAACACATATGCATAGAACATGCATTCGTTTGCGAGGTAAATCCTTAATCAATATTTTTTCTTATTCTATATACCTATACATTATTCCCTCCACTTTTCCTCTCTCTCTTCTTATCACCCTTTATCCCTTTCTTCCCCCCTCTCTCTCTCTCTCTCCCTTTCTCTCTTTCTCGCGCGCGCGTAAGACAATTACTATACACTTGATGCGATATGCTGTTCTTGAATAATTTGTTGGTACTAGTATTTTATTATAGTAATCATTAGAGTGCCAGGAGAGTTAAATATCTTAAAATTCATGGACTTGGTCCAACTATGCTTTAAAATTTTCGTATATAATTACGAAGTCCATCTCATCGACGATCTTTATCTATCAGAGGATAAGAATAAACTATGTACAAGATAGTCGGTGTGTTCCTTAGAAAACAGTTCTACGATGTAAGATTAAGAGACTAAAGGGCGGTTCCACGAGCAGTGAAAACGTGCGGTGTACTCGCATCGTGTATACATCGCTTCACTGTAAAACTGCTTTTGAAGTTTAATATAGCGAACTGTTTTATAATGGGAGATAAACGAAGCTATCGTCCTAGACCACGAGTACCATAATTTAGTATTAGTGAGTCATACTGATACACACAGATCGTTTAATCTGATCTGACCTAATTACCGAACAGTTTTCCGACAAAATTCAGTACACACTGTCCTAATGTAATAAGAATCCAGGCATTAATCTTCGGACAAAAGCCAATCTAAATTTAGAGATATTGACGCATTACGTGGTGTAGGATGATTAATTCGGAATTAATTAATTAACGGCTGCATCGGGCAGCAAGCGCAGGAAACGCACGTTGTGAGTTTTATACCGTGTAAGCGCGAACATAACTGCTCGCCAGTAGACATACATACACGTGTATATATGTATTGTTATGTTATTGCCTAATAATTACGAGAAATAGAACGTTATGAGAATTATAATCCGTCTTCTTTCTTCATCCTCCTCACCAGAGTCGGCTCTTCAAAGAGATTGTCCAAGAAAAATGTAAACACTATTATTGTACCTTATTTTTGTATCCTAATTATTTATAGATTGACACTTAAGAAGGACCAAAATCCATGGTCAAAACGTTGTTATGAACTTATAATAAACTTGGCCAGTTAGGTCGCTTAAACAATTACTCGGTTTGTCCAAGAAGGTTGTTATGTGAGTATAGCTTACACACACGCGCGCGTGTATTTTCCACGCTAAATTGCATCTCAATTCAATTATTGGTTTATCGCATTGCAGTTGCATTGCATCTTTACAGATAATAAAGTTACCGATTGTTTTTTTGAAAAAGGAGTCAGCCGACATTAAAATGATTGCACTATCTCGAAAAACACGTCTCGGTATCGTATACGAAGACGCGAAGATGCATTATCTTAATTGAAAAGTATAAATACTTTATCTATCAGGTTATAATGGTCGCCACTTATGGAATTGGTCACAATATGCAATTAGGAGCAATTTTGCAACATTATCAGAATTAGCGATTTATATTGGAATGCGGCCTATATTTATGTATGCTTCATCCTGATCTCATATTTATGAATCACATCACTATTTGTCATGATTCGACCATACTTTTGAAACAATCGCGATAAACAGAAAAGCGGTCGATATCAATGATTATGTCACGTCAATTAAATCGTATTATCAGTAAATCGTATTATTATCACTAAAGAGTTTTTCATGTCACATTCCGATTTTGATACACGCCGATTCGATAATAACGTCATGCTTTGATTCGCCATCACAAAAAATCTAATTACATATCATAACATATAGAATATAAAGCCATGTCTTAATTATTAGATTGTATCATTATTAATTTTGCTATCGGTTTCTTTTACTTTCAAGAAAAATTT
>NJRL01000499.1:30043-53058 GCA_003063815.1 Aphaenogaster rudis
TGTATGTGTGTGTGTATATATTAATTGTGTCCTAATCCTGAATTATATATACATATTAATTTTGTTCAAAAGTATTTTTGTATCAAAGATTCGTGTGATAAAAAATATTTCTCTTATTGATACTGGCAAAGTAAAACTACTTTTATGGATTAGATATCTTTTTTGCGTCATTTGGTATTAAAAAAAGGAGTTCAATTATTACAGCTTGACTTTCAAAAGCACATAAATGGTGATTCATTCTGTAATTTTATGCACATAGAAACTAATTGGTGCCAGAAAAATCAATGTGTGACCACAGATTTAGAAATTCTTCTCAATATCTCATTGAGCCGATAGGAAATAAAAATGCGGATTTGACGCGTCACGGCGCTGCAAGACGATGCACCGTAAACAAGCGAGGATAGAAATTATAGATGAGCTGGCGGGGTAAACAGGCGGCACAGCACGAGAACCGAGAAAATGGCTTTTCCCCGGGAGAGAAATGCGTCTCCGCATTTTCCAGAGCGGAACGATCCGGTCCACGGTTCCTCTTCCCTCATCTCTTCCCCTCCCCCTTTTCTTTGTCCCCTTCAATATGATCTATCTCTTTATACTGATATATATACACAAATAAGATATCATATATAAAAATTAGAAAAGAATTAAAAAGTTGAACGTGTGCGCGTGCGCTCACCCGCGCATGTATGTACAGGGTAAATTATTATAATTAAACTAGTAAAATATCTTCGAAAAAAAGTAAATTTTCGAAAAAAATTTCTCAGATCAAAGTTTTGTAATTTTAAGAAAAAATTACGATGCATGCAAAAAAGTTTTTGCACCATCCGATTTCTATTAAATATTATTGGTATCCTTTTTAAATAAAATCATACACAATTTTTCTTACATAATACAATTCTCCTCTAGCTATTGTGCATGTAAAGGTATAAAGAAAAGGTATAAACTTGTCGAAAAATCAATAATTTACAATATATTTTATATTCTATTTTAATATATTTTTGACATAAAATATGAAATATTTCGTAAAATATTTTTCTCTTTATGATCTTGTTTTAATACTTTTATGTGCAGAATTTATAGAATAATGATATAAATCAATTGATGAATATAATAAAAACAATTATATAGAACAATTATAATAAACGGTTACTTTTCAAAAAATATGTCCATGTATATTGCAAATTCCACGGGCGCGTGCCCATACACACACGCGCGCGCACGCATATTTCACGTAGGTATCATAAAACATTACAAGCTATTTTCACGAAATATGAGTAATAACAATTTTTTAATATAAATTTTTTAAATCAAATTCTATTGAGATCTTTAATGTGATATATAGAATATTGCTGTCAGGCTTCTCAAAGGAAAAGGATAAACCTTGCTTTTTTATAAATAAAATTGAATATTTTTTTTACATAATTTGATGCTTCTCATATATCATTCTGCCTATACAAAAATTAAGGCAAGATAATGGAAAAGTAAATATTTTAATATGCATTTCATATATAATATTGTTTTTTCACTAACTTTAATGCTTTTATCAACAATTTCGAAGAATTTTGCGTCATATGTCAGCAAGTGTTTGTCTTCTCAGATCATCAAAAATAAAATCACATAAAAAGTATATGTATAATATTCTGTTTTACACATAAAAGTAATCTTGATATTTTATATATAATATTTTCAACAATAAATCATTTTTAAAAAGAATGTTATATGTTTGTAATTATGTGCTAACAATTGCTGTTAGGATTTAACGACACAAAGTCATTTAAGTTTAAAAGAGCATAAATATATTAATTTTCCAATTTTTAAATTTATTTTGGAAATAAAGATCCATACGAAAAAGTTTTCAGTTTATTTTTTATGAAAAATTACCTTCTCTTCAATAATATTATCAATTTAAAATCATCCAATATATTAAAAATAATTATCATAGTAAATAAAATAATTATATCATAGTAAATATATATATTATTACAAATAGAAAATAGAATTATAAAAACTCATATTATTAAGTGTAAAATTCAACTCAATTTCTGGAGTTTAAAATTTACATTTTCTTTATACCTTTTTTACATTTTGGACTACAGTCTCTAAATATTAGGAGAAGCAAAATCAATTTCCCATGTTTCTCTTTGCTTCAATCCCGATCACATATGACAATTTGGACAGGCAAGCGGGTTCGAGAATAGGCAATACTGTTTGCCGGAAACTGACGAGACAGAGAGGCTGCTATTGACCTAATTTCGGCTCATTGTGTATAAACCGAAACTAACCGAGCGAGAATCCGACGGTTCTATAGACGATCTATAGACCTATAGATCTTGTTAGTCGTCTATAGCATTCTAATCTAATTAATTTTGATTCTAGTATACTAACGACTATGTAAACGTGATGTAAAAAATATGTTTTATTGAAGTAACAGATCTAAAAAAAATGATATACAGAATATCGCAGAATTAAAACTCAAATTTTATCTACCAAGTTTTTGGTTTTATTTATTAAAATATTCTATTATATACGGAAATATATGATAAATAATAATAAAACAAAATAAACAAGAAAATAGTCGAAGATATTTTGACTTAAAATTCTCGACATTTTCTTTGTCTATCATGGATCGGTTATTATTCTTATCATTCTTATTTGATAAGCGACGATAAGAAGCGGTACACTTGTTTACGACCTCGTCGGGCGTACATTTAATTCCAATAACGAATGTGTTTTCTATTGCGAAATCTTAAATATAATTAATATGAAAACAATAAAACAGTATTCCTTTTGTACATAAAAGTATATAAAAAATTTCATTTAACAATAATAATATCAGCATTTTTTTATACTTTAGGAAATCTTTTTTGTAAACAATAAATTATCAATTATTTCTGTCGATATTTTATGTATATAAAAAGTTACTAACTATTTTTATTGTAAATGTCTGTTGTGATCTTATGTGATTTGCTATATATATATATGTAATGATAAGTACTATATATATATATATATATATATATATATATATATATATAAAATAGAAAATATGCTTTATATATTTTCTATTATACATATTCTTTTTATTTATGTATAATATATTTTCTGTTATATTTTATAATTATGTAATTTGCAATATGCAATTATACATCTTTTTTGAAAGGCAGCCATGTGTTTTCTTTACACCAATTGATTCATGTGATTATTCTGTGCATAAAAGTATTAAGATACGATTATCAAAAAATTAATAGTTTACAAGATATTTTACACTTTATGTCAAAATATGTCAGAATAAAATATAAAATATCTCGCAAACTATTGATTTTTTGATAACTTTACCTTAATACTTTCATGCCAAATAACTGGAGGAATTATAATATATAAAGAAAATCATATGATTCCATTAAAAAAAATAAAGGTCATCTGGAAATCTAAAGAACACCTCCACCTAGAAAAAACCTGTGTCTATCATAAGATGTCCCCCTCGAAACAGAGCAAGTTTTACTTGAAACATTTTAAAATAAAATCATTGGTTCGCAAGATATAGCACGGGCTCCTTTAAAATGAGACACCCTGTATAATAAAATAAAAATATATAATAAAATTGTGTTTTAATTAAAAAATAAACTAATTATGAGAGAAAACAATTTAAAGTATAGAAATTTCATGCGTTTGTAAATAGAATCATTAATTTCTTTATTCACCGATTTTATTTATAATTAATAAATTTTTATAAATTATTTCATGACAGGATATCGGTTATACTATGCAACTGGTATATCCAGTTTCGCGGATATGATAATCCAGTTTATCCATGCGTGTCGCAATTACATAACTGTATTTCTAATGGACGATCGACTCCAAGTTACATTTCGTGCGTGTATGTGTGTTGTGTGTGTTTTAGTCACGAAAAAGTTGTAGAAGTTATGCATTGTGACTGTCTTTTCTGCTGGTTATTTATTTTAATTTTGTTTATTTAATTTGTTTCTATTATTTAATTTTAATTTATTAAAAAACCTTGATTTTATAAGACTAATTCTAGTAAGATTAGCTTATCTGAAAAATTTTAATGTCTCAAAAATGTCTATAATGAAACAATAAAAATCTATTAAAAATTAGATTCTGTCTTTACTCATCGAAAAATGTTATGATCACTCCAATGATCGTTGCAATTATTTTTCATAGCACTACGTAATATGCATAAAATGTATTTCCTTCTTGATTCAGCGATTTTACGTTGGTTTCTGATTGTTACCGAATGAAATCGCGCGATAAGGATTAATAGAATTCGTTGGTGGGAAATTAAACAACTGACAAGGTTTTATGATTCAATCATCTTCGATTCATATTTTATTTTGTTCTTTTTTTATCTGTCTCTTATACACATCTAGATGTGTATAAGAGACAGGTGCATAAAAGTATTAAGATACGATTATCAAAAAATTAATAGTTTACAAGATATTTTATACTTTATGTCAAAATATGTCAGAATAAAATATAAAATATCTCGCAAACTATTGATTTTTTGATAACTTTACCTTAATACTTTCATGCCAAATAACTGGAGGAATTATAATATATAAAGAAAATCATATGATTCCATTAAAAAAAATAAAGGTCATCTGGAAATCTAAAGAACACCTCCACCTAGAAAAAACCTGTGTCTATCATAAGATGTCCCCCTCGAAACAGAGCAAGTTTTACTTGAAACATTTTTCAATAAAATCATTGGTTCGCAAGATATAGCACGGGCTCCTTTAAAATGAGACACCCTGTATAATAAAATAAAAATATATAAGAAAATTGTGTTTTAATTAAAAAATAAACTAATTATGAGAGAAAACAATTTAAAGTATAGAAATTTCATGCGTTTGTAAATAGAATCATTAATTTCTTTATTCACCGATTTTATTTATAATTAATAAATTTTTATAAATTATTTCATGACAGGATATCGGTTATACTATGCAACTGGTATATCCAGTTTCGCGGATATGATAATCCAGTTTATCCATGCGTGTCGCAATTACATAACTGTATTTCTAATGGACGATCGACTCCAAGTTACATTTCGTGCGTGTATGTGTGTTGTGTGTGTTTTAGTCACGAAAAAGTTGTAGAAGTTATGCATTGTGACTGTCTTTTCTGCTGGTTATTTATTTTAATTTTGTTTATTTAATTTGTTTCTATTATTTAATTTTAATTTATTAAAAAACCTTGATTTTATAAGACTAATTCTAGTAAGATTAGCTTATCTGAAAAATTTTAATGTCTCAAAAATGTCTATAATGAAACAATAAAAATCTATTAAAAATTAGATTCTGTCTTTACTCATCGAAAAATGTTATGATCACTCCAATGATCGTTGCAATTATTTTTCATAGCACTACGTAATATGCATAAAATGTATTTCCTTCTTGATTCAGCGATTTTACGTTGGTTTCTGATTGTTACCGAATGAAATCGCGCGATAAGGATTAATAGAATTCGTTGGTGGGAAATTAAACAACTGACAAGGTTTTATGATTCAATCATCTTCGATTCATATTTTATTTTGTTCTTTTTTTATATTAAAAATATTGGCATGTCTTTTGATTAGCATGGATATAATATATATATATATATATATATATATATACATCAAAACTCTATAACTTTTATTTTACGAGCGCAACGCTCGTTAGAAATGTGATCGATCGACCGTGAAATGTGGATATGTGATAGGAAGTTACTATATATAAACAAAAATTCTTCTTTAATTTGATTGTAAAGAATTATGAATTTTCTTTTACTCAAAAAATTTTTTTATTGTACTCACTAATAATGTAGACCCAAAATCTTGCTAACCAATATTATATAATATATATATATATATATATAATTATATATAATATATAAAAATTAAATAAATAAAGTTTCAATTAAAAATTAATAATAAAAAGTAATAGATAAATTAAAAATTAACATTCACTTATTAATATTATGTATAGTACTATACATAATCATATCATATATATATATCATAAACAAATATAACGGTATAAATATTTAATCTATCTTATTTTTATTTTATTATTTATACTAATCCTTTTTTTAAAGTTATCTACATTTATTTTGTTAGTAGTGTTATATAATTTCATTATTTATATCAATTCTTTTATTTATTTATATATATATTAAAAAATTTTATTTATCGAATTATTATAATTATAATTTTAATATTCTGTATGCATATTAATTTTTCTCTTTCTATTTCTAAGATTAATATAATAATGACGTAGATGCATTATCGTAAATCGCATTACAGCGAAAAATGTAACTTCGCTGAATCACATGTAACAATCGTTATAGTTATCTCCGTAACAATTAAATTTGTTTGTGTGTTAAATAAAATAAATAGATTCACAATAATCGCGACAAAGAAAAATATAGCAATTGAAAATTTATTTATATAGATCTTATTTTATCTTGTGATTTTATACAGTAAGAAAAATAATTGGTTGTACGGATTAAATTTGTATTGTTGTTGATTCAATGTTTGATTCAACAATTATTAAGTTGCATTAAAAAAGATATAACTTATTCATGTCAGCCATCAAAAATTTTTAATCAAGAATTAGTTAATTCAACTAATGTTCAGTTAAATCAATTAATGTTTAGTTGAACGTATCGAACTAAATATTTTAGTTGAATGAAACACATTTTGCGCTTTTCAAACAAATTTTTTTCTCAGTATAAGTATCATCGTTTAATAGATAGAAATAAAATAAAATTTGCAATGACGCTTTAATATAGAACATGTCCGCATTTCAATGTAATTATCTTCTAAGTTGGTGTTAAGTCGACAAGATGGCAGTGATTCGGTAAAGCATACATTCCTCTTATTTTTCCGGATCAGTATTGTTTCCTTCGATCGAGATCGAGATCGAGATCATTTCCGATCCCACAACGTCAATTCCCGAGAAAGCGTGGGAATTTTTTTCCATCTGTTAGACGTTCTCAATTGGTGAGATAGCCTTATCCGTTCTCTTTACCTCAAATATTTGAATTCTCACTTTTATGCTATTATCTATTCCTCCCCTTCTGATAAAATGGCCTATTGAATAATTACATTGTACAATTACATATATGTATAATTACATTGTCATTTTATACAATTACTGTTAAGAAGCGGTTCAAAAAGGAGCCAAAATCAATCACTCCTAGTTATTCTAGACTTTTATCATTAAAAGTAAGTTTCCATAAAAATTATTACACTAGGTTTCAACATTAAATTTGGTTTTACTATTATTTATCTCGTTAGCATCCACCAAAAAAATTAAAATATATATAAAATGGATTTTTTTTTACTTGGACAATTCGGACAACTTCATCAGTTTTATCATACCGGGCTCAACAGATTCTCGTGTTGAAACGAAGAATTAATTATGTTTATCTTTTATGTTATTTTAAATTTTGACAATGTTTGAATGTTATAACCTAACTTTCCGGAAAGATACATTTTATTGTACATTTGACTTGTATTCGTTTTTTATCCATTTTATACTATTTTTATCTAATTATTTTATTTTTTTATTGTTTAACCAATTTCTTTAATTATTTATTTAATAGAATTTTAATTATTTAATAATTTTTTTCGCGCTGAAAACGACTGAAGAAGACTGTGAAAACGAAACATCCCGTTTATTTTAATATTGGACAAATATAATTACATCTCTATCTTGCTCGTTATTGACTTTTTAATTGTTTGTATTTGCCTATTGAAGAAATTTCAAAACCCTAAAAGCAACAGAATATTTTTTACAATAATAAAAAAAATATAATATGATGGCACAAATGAAAAAAATCTAAAAGGTACCATTTTATCAGGCTATTTGATTCAAAATGTCACTAACAATTTTCAAGTAATTTTCGAGAGGAAATTGAATACATTGTGTGTATGCTTGTTGTATCCATTACTATTTTTCATATTTTTCAAAATGTTTTTCGTAACAAAAAGTCGTAGGTATTTTTTAAAACTAAAATTATACTTCTATAAAAAGTATGTCACATTAATATATGTGATAACAATTTCACTGCAAATTCAAGCATGTTATTTTTACACACATAACCATTTAAAAATGACACATTTAACTGAAGCCCTTTTTACATGTTTCTTGCCGTTTTAGGTTACGTTAATTTAACACGTTTAATCGTATTAAATTAAAAATTAATACGTTTAATCGTGTTAAATGACATGATTTAAAACAACAAAATTGTGTAAAAAGAGCT
This sequence comes from Aphaenogaster rudis, assembly GCA_003063815.1. Lineage (NCBI taxonomy): Eukaryota > Metazoa > Arthropoda > Insecta > Hymenoptera > Formicidae > Aphaenogaster > Aphaenogaster rudis. Next base: position 38,309 of record NJRL01000499.1, read on the forward strand.
TCAGCTAAAATAACACGCTTGAATTTACAGTGTTGTTATCAAAAAATTTTAACTTAATAATTTCTTTATAAAATTGTATATGAGTATAATATTATTTTATAGGCTTATATATTTAATTTGACAACATTAGCAACTACTTGTTAATAATTAATTAATTAATTAGATAGTCACAATCATAACACGAGTTAACAAACAGTCACAGTCAACAGATCGATGAACAAATAAACGGATATATTAAAGTTAACAAATGTTAATGAAGTTGACAAGTTTTAATGATGATTTAAATATTAATTAATTTATAATTTAATTATACGTTGCATTACTAATATGTGGAATTAATATCTGCGTTTAATTTTTGAAATGTTTTATCATTATTGAATGCAAGCAGTATTCCGAGAATTAGCCGCAAGATGACACGAGATGACGAGAAACGCTAACGTAACACACGATGAATGGACACATGCTGATGACGCATTTCCCTTCGTAATTCACCATGATCTAATGCGCTTCATGGTTTCACGCACGTAATACAATAATGAATTTTAGAGAAAATGGAAGAAAATATGTGTAACGACTTTCATTTTATTATGAAAATCTGAAATTGATCCTGCATCGAAAATATCAATAAAAATATCAAATAATGTTTAAACAATTTGCCATTGTATTATTGTAAAATAAATCGTTTTTTATATAATTATATTTCAGAGTTAATTTTAGCGGATTTTACTTCAGCAAAATTTAATTTGTATTTTAAATAAAGGATATATAAAATATATTTTTCTATAAATTTAATGTCAATTTTTTGTCAGCAGAATGTCGATTTTTTATAACTTTGAGTTTGTAATTTAAGATTGTATAATATCATAAAATCTCCTTCAAATTATTCAAAAAACTAAAACTAATTTTGTTCATTATTGTCTCAATCTGAAGCTTAATTCGAGAAAAGTAATGTAACAAAAATGAAAATTCTTGGTGTCTATTGATTTAAAAAAATCTCATAGTATTTGTGTAATTAATTTCGCTCTTTTTTAATTTTATTAGATAGCGCAATTCTGTGCGCTATCTTTAATAATTACATGTCATCACGGAAATAGGGCGCCGTGACTGCAATCATTGCGTTTCCGCCATCGCTGTGTAATCACGTTCATAATGCATTGAAACAACCTTCACGCCTCACGAAATATATAACAGTATTAATAAAGAAAGTATTTGAACTTTATAAAGAAATTATTAAGTTTCGATTTCAATATTAATAATAGAGAATTGAGAGAATTTATCAAATATCTCGAAAAATATTCGTTAAAGAAAAGTCACAAAAATTGATGAACAAGTGTTTTCCCATTTTGTCTATTTTCCAATAACAATTTATCCAAAAGTATCATTGAAATAATGAAGTGAAAATCATTTCAGGTAGAACAATGATGTAGGATCAAATAGACTCAACAACAGCTTTTATATATGCGTTCTGTACCACGCGATTATAACGAAACGTAATTCCACCGTTCCACGAAGGTGCCATGGAACATCGCGCACCTGTACCAACAACATTTCCATTGTATATGTGTGTACGTAAACAGGTACATACACGCATGTCGAGATTACGTATGTTCGTTCTGACTGTCATCGGTATAATTACGTTTGTAAACGGCAAACGCACTCGTGCATGCGCCGCTGACTCGCATCCCGCAACGCCTAAAGCCGCACTCACATCGAAGAAGAGAAGATTGTAGAGAAATTATCAAAAATTGTACTTTGAGAAGATCATATAAATAAGCAAAGAAATAAGACGAGATTGACAAGTTTAAATCTTAGTGGAGAGTGAATTTTATTACACATTTAGGACAGACTTACTTTCGTTACCATGTAAAGATAATTCTATTAACAACGAAAGATGTTCTGAAAGAAATGTGAAAGACTTTAAAATTTATTAAAAATTTAAAAAAAGGTAAAAAGGTTGTATTAATTAAGTAATTTAAATATTAGAAATTCTCTCTCGTGACTTATATATTTAGTAAAATCAGTCGTTGCTGCGAATAAGTATTCTATATGATTAAACAAGTTGAAAATAAAGAAAATATTTAAGAAATGTAAAAAAATAAAAACATAATGTAATATACATATGTTTCTCATATGGATTCTATTTTTCGCAAAATATAATTTTTAAAATCTCTTTTTCACGAATGTCAGTTGACATTTTTGATATAATATTTGCACTATGATATTCAATAAGAATGTTTGCTATGAATTTCGTTACTCACTTCAGTGTCATTTTCCTCAGTTCTCCGATCGTTGGATTATATTCCCGGTCCTCTCCACTAATTCTTGCCACTCCTTCGTCAACGTTTACCCCATATCCGTTCACCACTAACTCCATCAAATCCGTGAAATCATCGTGTTTTCTCATCGTCGATGACAATGGTGTCATTTCGCTTTTCCCAGATTTATCAATGGTGGGCGTTACATCGCTATTAGCCTGTTCGCGACTGCCGTTACCTCGTTGAAGAAACCTCCGACGGAAGTTATTGTAGACGGTATCGGCGTCCGGATCGCCGATTCGGACTCGAGCATGGCTGGGGTTCAAATGATGGCCACTGTAGCCCAAGTCCATCTGCAAATCCATCACCAGCAGCAACGTGAACACAATGGCGAGCGCACTCAGACATAACACTAACTTGTCGCGAATACGGATAAGTCTGACGTTTAGCCTCATTTTGGGATTTTTATGGGATCTTTTGCTGATTGGTCTATCTCTCTTCTCACTTTCCAATAACTTTCGCTTAATTAATGGCAATTGGGAATTATCCGATTGATGATCTATAAGAACGGAAGATTTCTGAATCAATCGTTGGTTATTCAAAGATTCAAGATTACTAATTATCTTCGATGTAGACAAATTATTGGTATGTATCTTGGATGGATTCTTTAACACTTTTTTGGGGATTTTTATCTTTGTAACCGAGTCTTCTGTCTTCCAGAATGGGTCCTTCAAGATGTTCTTTTTTTCGGGATCTTCTTTAGAATATACTATTGATGGTAATCGTGGCTTTACAGAATTATCAAATTGATGATTTATAAGATCAAAGGAGTTTTGCGAATCTCTTTGAATTAATCGTTGATAATATGGAGCTTCAAGGTTATCAATTATCTTCGAATTATTGATATCTATTTTAGTAACTGGATTCGTCAAGGTTTCTTCCAAATCTTTTATTTTAATGATTGACTTTTCTAATTTTTGCACTTTTTCGGATTTTTGCACTTTGGTGATACGGCATTTCAAATTCTCATCAAAGTTTTTTACTTTAATTACTGGATTCTCTGGGTTCTTCTTAAAATCTTTTCCAAAATTCGAACATTCTGATGTACACTTTCGAACACTTTCAATGGACCCCGAAATGGAATCAGTTTGTGAAACTTTTTCAGAAATATTTATTAACTGTTCAGGACAAGCGGAAATCTTGAAGATCTTAATATGCTCTTCGGTTGGTTTCGCGATTGACTGACGTTTCGCATAGCGATTTGAAACCATAAGTTTACATTTCACGACCGAATCGTATTTATCGGCTGACCCGCTGTTATCGGATCCTGTTGACTCTTGACCCGGCCAATCCTCCTCCGGCGGAGGCGACCGCTTCACTTTACAGATACTATTGCTTCCTTTTCGCACTTTCTTCTCAGATTCCGGAAGAGCCTGCTGAGTGTCTTTCGGAAGACAACGTCTGTGAGCGATAGATGATTTATAAGAGAGATTTATTGAATCGCTTCTAACTTGTTTAGGTCTTAAAGAAGGTATGGATGTTGCTTGATCGTCAACACTAGTTAAACACAACGAATCCTTCTTTTTCAATGAAGAATTGTTCTGAATGGTCTTTCTTGTTGATTGCAATAACTTTTCTTCCTTTTCGGTTGAAGAAATATCTTCTTCGCTTAGGGAGCAAAGCTTTTTTGTCAAAGAAAAACTATTCTGGGAAATTTTGTTTGTTAATTGCGATAATACGTCTTCTTCAGGAATGTCTTTCTTTTCTTCAGACAAAGAAACATCTTGCTTAACTGAAAAAATGACTTTCCTAGCGGGAGAATGAAGATTCCTCGCCAATGAGGAATTTTCTTGGATGTCCCTTTCTATTAATTGTGATTGTAGAACTACAGGGGGAGGAATGTCGTTCTCTTTCTCAGCTAAAGAAATAAGATCCTTCGTCAATAAAGAATCATCTTGAATGATTCTTTCTGTTAATTGTAATTGTAATGGATCATTAGTAATGTTTCTCTGTGATAACAGAGAACTTTTGGCTGTCAACTGTGAAGTTTTCTCCGAATCTTCCTTTACTAAGAATACGTTTTCTTCAAAGACGTTTTCCGACAATTTTAAACTCTTTTGAATGCCTTTTTTCGTCAATTGCATTAGTGGGCTAACCAAAATATTTTCTTTTGTTAATAGCAGGTTGTCATCAACATCTTTATTTATTAAATATGAATTCTTTTCAGGAATACTTTTTGTCGGTAACGGACTCTCTTGAACACACTTTTTTAATAATTTAGTTTCTCCAATACTTCTCGTTGTCAATTGAGAGATTTCGTTAGTTACATTCTTCTGGATATTCTTCTTTGATGACAATAAATCTTTTCCATTGCCTTTTTGCGTCAATTGTTTTTCAAGATCTGTCTTCGTCAACAAAAACTCTTCAGCATTCTTCTTTGGCAACAGAAGACTTTTATTAACGTCTTTATTGGTCCCCTCTTTCTTCAATAAAGAATTGTCGTAATTATCTCTTTTCACTAATGTTGTATTCTCCTGATCATGTGTTTTGGCTAATAGTACTTCTTTTTGAATATTCTTCTTCACCAATAATGGGCTGTCCTCAATATCTGTCTTCAACAATCGTGGACTTTCCTGTATGTCTTTTACTAATACTGGACTTTGGCGATTTCTGTTAGCTTTCCTTTGAATATTTTTCTCTAGAGACAATGGAGTTTCCTTAATATCTTCCTTTAAATTTCTTCTTATATCTTCTTCCTTTTCTAATATTAAATTCTGCTCATTGTTCGTATTATCCAATAACGTTTTCTCTAAAATATTCTTTCTCAATAACAAAGAATCTTCCTGAACATCCTTACTCAAACTTGGATTCTGCTGGGTATTCTTCTTCAGCAACAATTGACCTTCTTTGATAGTCCTCAGCAATCTATCGCATCTCTCGCCTATATTTTTCCTTAACACTCTCTTAAAGAAACTCTCCGTTCTCCTAAATCTTCCAACATGATCTCCTGTCAACCGATCGTCGATCACATTCGATAACTCAGAGGATCTATCTGTTATTCTCTTTCTAAAGTTCTTTGACCCCTCGTCGTCATTGTCCTTGTCTTCAGACTTAAATCTTTCGCTTCTCGATCTAGATTCTTCACATTTCAATTTCGATTTAAATCTTTCACGTGACTCTCTGCGATCATATGCGCTATCTGTGTATATCGGGCGGTCGGTAGTTGCTGTTGTGTTGCTGCAATTTGCACTTTTGAAACATCTCCCGTCGGCCAGAGCTCGGGATGATCCCAAAGGATGACCCGATGTTGCGACTTGTCTATGTTTTGCACGCACAAATTTCTAAAATAAATCACTCGAGGCACTTTTACCGTGCTTTAAGCACTCACGAAAATATGCCGAAGAAATATACTATTCGTATAAATAATTGAACGGTCAATTAAGATCAATTAACTGAATTTCAAGAAAAGTACGTGGCACCGCGACACCTGCGTTCTCACCGTCGCACCGCCTGAAACAAAGAAAAAAAATACTATTAATATATAAAAAATTATATGGAAATTAATATATATATATAATTTAATTTAAAAAGTTAAAGAAAAAATTATTTTTTCTTACGATTCTTTCTGTTCAATACGATTTTAAATTAAGAAATGCTCTATTACGTCTAAATTTTACGAAAATTTTGAAAATTAAAATTGTAAATTTTTTAATGGAATGAAATGTGTTTTCAACACATCATATGTCGTAGCTGTAGCATGATAAGTATATTAAAAAATCCTTTTCACAACTTTATCCTCAAAATTTTCAAAGCTGTAACTTAATAGAACATTTTAGAAATCGAACTCTAATTATGCAAAGTAGGGAAAAATATTTTAAGTAAATGTTGTCGCATTTAACGAAATTTATTCAAAACTACAAAAATTTACATATCATTCCATTAAAAAATTGAGATATCGCCTCTTTTGCTCTTTTTTGAAAAGATCTAAACAATATTTTCTATCTATCATTTAAAAGGCCTCAACAAACCATAAAATCTACAATAAGAATTTCCTCACTACCTTTAATAGTTTCAGATAAAATATCTTGTAACACTTTATGTGAGATACCCTATATATAATTTTTATTCGACATTTCTAGAAAAAGAAAGTCTATAAAAAGTGATGTAAAAGCGTCTGTGATTTAACTAAATTTTTTGATACTATGATTACACATACCAATGCATTGCGTTGCATTGCGATGCATCGTCGTGGTATTATGTGATGCGTGGCATGTAATTCAAGCCGATAACAAGACTGGCCAGTGTTATTTTTACAACGACGCGCAGCGGCATCCGCTGCTTTTATATCTACTCTATCGTTACCGTCATGTACGTTGTACACGTGCCACTTTGATATTTATATCGCGCTATAGCGTACAAAATCGGATATACAAATGCATGACGTGACGTAACCATACCGCAATCAGCTGTTCCCTTGTTTTTTCTCTGTTTATTTAGAGTAGTACAACAGGTACACTCATACATTCATTCGAATCATATCTAAATATATTTAACATGTGAGTCAATTTGCAAAGAGAAAGGGGATAGTTTTATTAATTATTGTACCTACTATTATTTTTATAATTATTTTGTAAAATGTGATTATTTCATCTTTCTTGTAGATAAATACTATTGCTATTTTGTTGACAAATATATTATTATATTATAGACGCATTAATAAAATTAATGATATAACAATTATGAGATTTAAACGTTTTATTTGATAATATTGATAATATTGAATTCTGATGCATTCTCGCGTTTGTCAGTGAAATTTCAATTCTCCTAATTGCTAATTAATTAGCGAACGCTAATGAGAGACAAAAGGACCGGAAAACCTCAAATACCACCAAGAGGTCATGCGTTATTTCGAAAACGCGATCACGTCTTCCATATAGGCGAATAGATGGAGTTTTACGAATCCCACGCGCACTTTTCTTCCGCGCGGAGGAACATCAATGGCCGTATATAAGTATATATGGTATATATAAGTATCAATGGTATCTTTATTATATCGGAATCGCGGGACACGCAGAATTTCAATGGCACCTTCAATTTCGATGCAACAACCAGCTAGCTTTTACATCGACTTTTACAGCGAGATCTCGGCTCGCATTACACGATGTAAGTACCAGTTCAGATCGCAGATTCCGACAAAACGGTCTATCGCCAATCGCATCGATAAATATTAACGGTTTAAAGATGACTAGCTATTTTCTATAGAAGTAAACGACCCCACAATTTTCGACATCGTAATCTCGTATCGTTGTTTTATTAAAAATCGTGCATTTCTTGTAGATAATATTTATAAATAAAATTTATTATATTAATATATATTTTTAATATATTCATAATATTTTTAACCTACATAACAATTTTATTTTCACTTTTGCTCAATCACGTTCAGTTCAAGCAATCTTTTTGTATTATTTTAACGAGAAACCTTGTGATTTTTAATTATTTGTTTATTTTGTTTCTTATCTCAATATAATTTTGCAAAATTTAATCTCTGATCTCATTTTGATTGCATATATTATAATATCTGCATAATCTAATTGGTATCGACATCTCTGCGAAAAGTGCAGTGATAAAAAGATTCGCACGCAGAAATAGCACATTATGGGTTTTTATCACCCGCGAGGGGGTTTGTGTTGCCGGGTCAAGGTGCGCTCTTTAAGAGAAGGGTGAAAGCGGGTGGATATCAACTGTGAAATAGAGTGACGGTAATGGGGCTGCGCGTTGCGAGAGTGGCCATTACAGTTATCGCGAAGTCGCGTCATAAAGGCGACGGTGCAAGCTATTATATATATATGTACACATGCATTTTCTGTATGTGTGTACGCGCGCGCGCGAGTGTGTTACATATACAACATATATACAAGGTGTCCCATTTTAATCTATTACCCCTTTTATCTTCACAGGGTAAGGTCGAATCAAAAATATGTTCAGACTAAAGCTGTCTGGAGGGGGACAAATAATGGTAAAATTAATTTTCGAAATAAATCAATTGTTTAAAGTCACATGAAGGTTGTCGCTATGTTTTTAAATAGAATCATATGATATTTTTACATATGATTTCTCTAATTATTCTGCATATAAAAATATTAGGATAAAATTATAAGAAAGTCAACAGTTTGCGAGATTTTTTGTACTTTATTCTGGCATATCTTGACATAAAATATAAACTATTCATTTTTTTATGACCCTTAATATTTTTATGTGCTGGATAGTGGGATGAATCAATTGATGTTAAAAAAACATATAGTTGCTTTTCAAAAAAAAATTATGCAATTTGCAATATGCAATTATATATTTTTTTTTACCATACAACTTTTGTCGGAACATATTTTTGATTAGACCTTAACCTGTGAAGTTAAAAGAAGTGATAGATTAAAATAAGACATCTTGTATACAATATATAAATAAGAAAAAAGAAGCAACTGCATAATTCAATATTTTTAGAGTCACTATAGTGCATATATGCTTTAAGATAAAATCTTGAGGTTGCGCATACATTTCTGATTATCAATTTTCACTTTTTTTCTCTCTTAAAGCTATAAATAATACGGTTCTGTTAATTTTATATTTATTATACAGTGTGTCCTATTTTAATCCCTAAGTTGAATATACCTTCGGAACTAAGCAAAATATTAGATTATCATTTTTTGGAGTTAAATGATAATAAGGACATATTTTTACATAAAAAATTTAACCTTAAATTAAAGGTTTAAGATTGTTTCAAGATCAATCTCATTTTTTAAACAGAATAATCTTTTAAAGTTCTATGTTTGTCGCTCTTCTTATAACGAATTCAATATATCATACGTATATTTTTCATATGTTATTATCCATTCTAACAATAAGTTAAATAATCAAAATATAAACTTGATAAAATTTCTATTTCGATACTTGGTTTACAAGATTTATATTATTTCAACTATGTAGATATCATAAATGTCCAAATTGATGTCGTTGAACATTGTAAAACTTATTTGATTTTTAAAGGATTATAAAACATTTGCTAACAAAACAGACGAAATATTTCTGCAGACTAATGTAATTCGACGTTGCACTTCAAGTGGGATAGTTGGGTATATTATATTTTTTAAATTTCCTCAAAAAAAGAAATTCACATTCGAGTTTCATTGGTGCGGTGTCGTTAATAATAGCTATCTTGTGGAAAACATTTTCTCAATAATGCATTTACAAAGCAAGTATACAATAAATTTCTTCATCAAAGATTGGCGAAATTTTAAAAAAATAAAGATAATACACGCAAAGATTATGGTTCTAACTTGATGATATACTTGTGCATTACGATTATAAAGTATGAAAAAAAACAGTAAATAAAATGTGTTCTGAACGATGGATTAGCAGGGGAGGATATACAGAGCCTAATATTGAAATCAAAACTTTAACAAGTTCACATTCATTAATTTAAATTAGAACAGACCTTACGTCGTAGGTCATTGCATTTATTATGAGAAGCATTACAAACATAGAATTTAAAAAAAAAATGGTTTTGTTTAAAGAAATGAAATTGATCTTGAAATATTTTTATGCAAAAATGTCTCCTACCTCAATTTACCTCAAGAAAATAATAATTCAACATTTTGCTCAATTCTTTTATTCCTAAATTATTTAACAGCTATAAAAAAATATTTATTTGTATTTTTGGGCAATTTACGTGCCAAATAAGTAAATCATAAAAACAGTTTGACATAAAAACTATTTTATATATTATTTTTATTGCAATTATGTGTTTATTGCAATTTGTATTACAAAATTATTATCTACAATAAAAAAATTTTTTTCTTATTTTTAATCAGTAAATCTATCTAAAATATTTCAAGAAAGTTATAATTTTGCAAACTCTTACTGTATTTATAATAATTCTTATAACCGAATTGTAACGACAACAAATAAAAAATGATAATACCCTATCTTACCGAGAAGCTTTTAGATGCATGTGTTACACAAGCCTATAAAGTCCTCATACCTATACAAGATTAAAAAGAATATATATTCACAAATATGAAAATATTATATAGATGGCAGTAATATTTTATTTTATAAAAAAAGTATATCAGTGATTTTTTTTAGCAATTTGTTCTATATGTTTTTCCTATAAAAAATATATTATTCCAAATGTAAAATCATAAATAAGATATAAATGTGTGATGCCACTTGTGATATTAAGAATTTAATGTGAAGTTTTAATTCAGATGTAATTTTATTCTCGTTTTATTTATAATAAATCCATGTTTTCCAATATTATATTTCGACGATGCGCGAATCGCTCATGACCTATTTATGCACTTTGTCCTAGCTTACATCATTGATCGTAACAATATTTTTATCGTGCGTATATTTTTCGCGTGATAAGGTTTTGAAAGTGCAATAATCAGCATGAATCTTGCCGGAAATACAGATATTTTTATTTTGCATGTTATTCATGAATCTCTGAATAGAGATATAAATTATATGAATTATATAATATTATTTATGACTATATTCATATATATTCGTTTTATAATTTAATTGCAAAGTAATGTATTATATCATTTTAATATAGTTTTTAATATTTTAATATTTATAATCTAATATATAAATTTTAATGTTTATTCAATTGTATTTAAAAAAGACTGCTTCGCAATCACAAAATAGAGAAATTGGTTCTTTTAACAGATAGCATAAAAATGTTTAGATGATCATAATATACGTAAAAATATCTTATGTTTATATAATTTTGCATTAAATATAACGAAAATTATAAGAATAAAAAGAGATTATTATGTTGTATAAATATATACAAGAGAATCTAGGCATTTACCTTTATTAAATAATATCTCTATTCCTTTCAAGAACAAAAAAGGTGTAATAATGGGATTATTTAAAAAGGGTACATATAATGATCGGTAATACATTTTTCACGAGATTATTTTTTTCTAAATTTCAAGATCATCGCTGTTTTTTTCCATCGTATAATTTATCTTCCCAGGTAAGAAAAATGTGTCGTTTTACTAGTCATATGACTAGTATTTGACGTTAAAACGACACATTTTTCTACCTGGGTTCTTTTACACAATGTTATAGCCAACATTGTAACAAATTCAATGACCTAAATTGATATAATCTTCAAATGAGATGTTCTTCAACAATGAAATATCTTTTATCTCTGAAAAAACATTATAATTAATGTAAATGTAAATTCTTGTATTCAAGACTCCATGCAAAAGTCATGTTAATTTAAATATTTTCGTTATATAGCTACAATGTGTGTGTGTGTGGCTCGTACGTTTGCTATAATACTATGTAAAGAAGATAAGTCATATGGTGTAAAAGAAGTATCAATAAACTTAAAATCTAAAAAAAAATAGTCTTGGAAAAATATTCTACTTATCATAAAATGTGTGCTTTCGAATTGAACAATTCATCCTTAAAAATATTTGGTTATATTTTTAAAAATAAATATAATCTTATAATAGATTTGTAATATAATAGATTTGTAAATTGTATATAATCTTATAATAATATAATCTTATAATAGATTTGTGGAATCTATTGTTATTAAATATTTTATTCATCATAACATCAATTATTTGTTTTTATAAAATAAATTTTATAAATTTTAAAGCACATTTTTATAAATAAAAATGTTTTTATTAAAGCTTATAAATGTTTTATAAATTCCAAATCAAATTACTAAACATAAACAAAAACATTAAAAATAATTAATATGAGACATGCTGTATAAATTTACAAATGCGTATAATGCATAATATACTTAATTCACAAATTTTCCGCATCGAATAAAACAGAAGCACTAAAAGAAGCGATTTTTAAGAGGAATTCGATTATATGCCAACTCCGCGAAATTCCTTTCCTTCTCCTTCTGTCCCTCTCTCGAATCCTCGGCTAGGCTCTCTCGCGTTTATTGAATCTCACACGGAATTTGTTTCGCAAGCAAAAAGTGGAAACCTCCGAGTGCAATTTTCAGCGGACATAACGAGCTTGCCAGTGGCACGCGCCGTTCTACGCTATAAAAAAAGATCGTCGGTGTGTAAATGAAAGAAATATCGATATTACGTAAAAAAAAGTAATAAAAGATATCTACTAATAAAATTACTTATTATCAATATGGTCAATTATATTTATTATTATTTATAATTGTTTTTATTATAAACATTATAGGGTAGCTCAAATAAAGTATTACAGACTAACATCTCAAGAACCACTGGATAAAAATACTTGATTTATACGACAATTTTCTTACAAAAGTGCCTTTTAAATATGTTACAATTGAATTTTCGGAGTTCTCCCGAGGAGGCGGCAGGGGGAGCAACCTTGAAATTTCAAATGGTAACCTATGAAAAATGTTACATAGTCGGATTCTACGTCAAAAACCAAGCAACTTTTACTAGAAATATTCTTTTCTAAAATTACAGTATCAAAAAGTTATGGGTCATGAAATGTAGAGATCTATTGTACATAAAATATCTCGTAAACTATTTATTTCTTGATAACCGTACTTTAATATTTTTATGCACAAAATAACGAGATGAATCAATTGGTGTAACGAAAACACATGGTTGCTTTTAAAAAAATTATTTAATTCGTAATATACAATTACATTTTTTTTAAAAAACTGTATGTTTTCTTTACATCAATTGATTCATCCTGTTATTCTGGGTATAAAAGTATTAAGGCACGGTTATCAAAAAATGAATAGTTTATGAAACATTTTATGTTTCATATACAACAGATCTCTACATTTCATGACCCATAACTTTTGATAACTGTGATTTTACAAAAACATTTCAAGTAAAAGTTGCTTGGTTTTTAACATAGAATTTAATTATGTTATTTTTTCATAGGGTACCATTTAAAATTTCAGAGTTGTCCCCCCTCACGTCCTCTTGGGAGGACTCCCAAAATTCAATTGTAACACATTTAAAAGACCCCTTTGCAAAAAATCGCTATATAAATCATGTATTTTTTATCCAGTAGTTTCTGAGATATTAATTTTTAACGTTTTATTTAAGTCACACTATATAAACCATAATACATCATAATTTCTGAAAATTTGAATTTAAGATAAAATTGCTTTGATGAATAGTGTTCTTTAATCGACTAAATAATTTATATAATGCTACAAAGTTGTTAAATATATGTAATATTGTACACGATGTCCAGGCAAAATTAACAACTTCGTAACACTAGCTACATAGATTATTTAATACATAAATATCAGTGCCGGTTTTATCATATAGGCATCATAGGCAATTGCCTAAGGGCGCCACGAGAGAAGGGGGCACCAGATGTAACATTAATTTTTTGTTTTGTTTTGTTGCAATATTTTTCTTGATTATATATATAGTAAACGTACCAAAAAATTAATATTTCATTGAATTGAATTTATATTTAATTTTTTTCATATTTTATTTATTTATTCTTGTTTTTTGTTTATGCGAAGTGAGTAAAAATTTAATATGACTTTCACTTATTTGATACCTTCTCATTTTAAATTAAAAAATGCAGGGGGCGAACCGAAGTATTGCCTACGGGCGAACTGATTCTAGAACCGGCACTGATAAATATATATATATATATATATATATATATATATACACGGAAAGAATGGTTTTGTGCTGAAATATCTAAAAATTTGACCAGATACAGATCTAAAAATAATTTTATTGGCCCATCAAAATAATTATGTAGGACACCCAAAATAGTTGCCAGAATGAAATATCAAATATCTCGTAAACTGTTGATTTTTTTATAGCTTTACCTTAATACTTTTATATGCCAAATAATTAGAGGAATTATATTATATCATAAAAATCATGTGATTGTATTTAAAAAAATTAAGTTGACCTTAACCTAATTATGGCAACACCATTTATGGTCAAACTAATACTGTCATTAAAAGCGTCTTTTTAAACCCGACAACTTTTATTTGAAACATTTTTTTCGAAAATGCATTGTTTTCGAGATATTTTGATGTCTAAGTTAAAATGGGACACCCTATATATATACATATAGTTGCTTTTCAAAAAAATTATATCATTTGCAATATGCAATTACATATTTTTTTGAATAACAATTATGTTTTTCCTCACATCGACTAACTCGTCCCAGTATTCTCTGCATAAATGTATTAAGGTACGATTATCAAAAAATTAATAGTTTACAAGATATTTTACACTTTATGTCAAAATATGCCAGAATAAAATATAAAATATCTCGCAAACTATTGATTTCTTGATAACACTTTACCTTAATACTTTCATATGCCGAATAACTGGAGGAATTATAATATATAAAGAAAATCATATGATTCCATTAAAAAAAATAAAGGTCACCTTGAAATCTCAGGAACACCTCCATCTAGAAAAAACATATGTCTATCATAAGATGCCCCCCTCGAAACAGAATAAGTTTTACTTGAAA
>NJRL01000499.1:65641-90048 GCA_003063815.1 Aphaenogaster rudis
ATAATATATAGGGTTTTTTCCAATAAAAGCTACCGGATGTTTTTAGGTTTTGTTTGAAATGCGGCAACACCGTTCGATGTTGTGTTGGATATCTGTCATCTGTAGGTCATTACAAATTACAATTTTAGTCATGGAGCGATGGAGGAATTGATATTCTCGGATTTTCAGCCACACTTTCACGAACCGCGGCAATATTTTCAGCTGAACGAGCACGCACAGGCGTCGGTACATCTTTTACAGATCCAGTTTCTTCGAATTTATGCACTATACTGCGAATTGTTTTCTCTGTTGGGCCATTATGCGGACCAAAAAAATCACGAATTTTGCGAAATGTGTTTTTTACAGAACACAAATTTCCGTAAGTTTTAACGATATGAACACGTTGTTCTACAATTTTAGTCATGTATCGCTCCATGACTAAAATTGTAATTTGTAATGACCTACAGATGACAGATATCCAACACAAACATCGAACAGTGTTGCCGCATTTCAAACAAAACCTAAAAACATCCGGTAGCTCTTATTGGAAAACCCTATATAAGTGATATAATATACATATATAAAAAATATTGAAAACTAATTAAAAATCGATTTCTTTTGTCATTGTACAAAGCATTAAAGTAAAATAATCAAATAGTAAATATGTATTTTATAAAATATATTTGATATATTTTACCCATAAAGCTTTTTTAAATCAAACCAAGTTTTTGTACGTCACGTTTGGTCTTAAGAGACCGCTTTATACAATTTAAAATTTGCAGTAGAATTCGCGACAGAATAGTGTAATTATATGTATCATGCAATACCAAAACAATTTATAAAGTACAATTATATTAGATTTCACTGACAACTACAAGTTGGCGCTATTTTTTTATATTAAATCCTTTATATGGAGACGTGTATTTGGCGCCGTTATTTTTTTACCTTTTGTGAAAGATAATTTTGTACTGATTTCATATCTTTTTTTAGTAACAGTAACAAGTATATTTTATAAAAAATATAAGTAACTTTGAATTTGCTGGTATATTTCTAAAAATATCGTTATCATATCAGTGGAGTCACTCTGCCAATGCAGATTCGGATTGTCCACGTGACTTTTTTCCATCGTGCACATTTTGCCAATACCGGCAAAATCTGTCAAACGACATCTGTCAAAGATCTGTCAAAGTGACAATACGGTCGACCGCGAGCGTTGTTAGCGCTTAACTTTCGATACGCTGCTCCCTGTTAAAAGTAGGAGGTGGTGGTAAAAGTATGAAAGTCATGAAAATTTGTATGACGATGATGTAGACGTTTCTTACTTAAAAATTTATTTAAAATTAATTTATTACATTTGGACTTTGCGTTGCAATATCTCCATTCATGGGACACAGAAAGGAAAACTAAAAATACTTTTCGTATATAATATAAATCCTAACTATCGATTGAGACTAGTTAGAACTTAATCGATTCAGCCGTTGCTGAGATATGAAAATGTGAGCTCCATTTATCTCGGTGGTTCGCATAAATATAGCCACGGACGTCTCGCCGCCGTTTTACTCGCAAACTTCGTTGCATATGAACTTGGCTCGAGACACTATCGTATCTCTTGATATCGATTTACACATTCTCACAAGGTATCAAATATTTCATAGCATATTTGTTAAACAATAATCCTACTTGAATACTGTACAAAAAAGGAATGATACTGTTAAAAGGAATTGATTTATGCAAAGAGATATATATGTAGTTCTGTACAAAAATATAAAGACAAGTTACATTTATTAGCAAAATAAAAAATTGCAATAATTATTGCGAAAAGATTACATCTCACCGATCATTTTGATTTTCACATATAATTATAGTGTATGGAGTCCTGAATCACGCATACTTTAAATCACGTTGCGGACTAGTCTCTTCTAGTTTCTGAGATAAGACACTTAAAGTATTGCATTTTTATTCCTGACTAGCTTAAAATAAACCCCGGTGTTGCCCGGGCTTCTTTTATCTAGAACAACTGCATTTGTGATAAGATATAGATAGATAGAAGACAAAAACCAAGTCAATATTTCATTGAACCTAAGAGATATTGAGAAATCCGTGAAAACACCCCCTTTCATCACACCCTTAGGAGTCAATTTCTAAAAATCCCTTCTTATAATGGGTGCTTACGTCATGGAATTAATATACTCCCCGAATTTCATGTTTCTAGGTTTAGGGGTTTGGGCTGGGCGTTGATGGGTCAGTCAGGACATTTGTCTTTATATATGTTGCAGGCATAATACAAAATCAGGCATTTTATAAAATACCTAGGCATTTTATAAAATGCCGACATAACGAGAGTTATATATATGTATATATGTTATGTATATTTATATCCGAATTTATTTATGTATACTTATATCCTAATATATACATATATATATTATTATATAAATAATTCCACTCACGTTTTGCTGGCATTTTCAATTTTATAGGTATTTATGTAAATATAAGAGAAAGTCTAACCTAAAGTAATTTCTGTTATTTAAACTAAAATAAGGTTTCGGTTAGGTTATAATTTTTTAGTCAAATTTTTTAATCTATAAAATAAAAACGTGTTCCATTTTATAGTAGCTTTCGTCAATATTGATTAACATTAACATTAATTTAACTATTTTTTCATCTTTCATTTTTTCTCTTTCTGTCTTTCAAAGGATTAGTTAAATCAAACTCAATTAAATCAACTAAAAGCGATCATATTGACTCGTGGAGCAATAATTAAGTAGAAACAAAGTAGATGTGTGTGAAAGCTACTTACAATTAGACAACTCAAATGTCGAAAAAACATTATAGAGATGTTTAGAAGATATGTTAAATATTTCATATGACAAATCTGTACTCTTCCTCGATATTTTTAAAGAACAAAAATTGTAAAAATATGATAAAATAATATATATATATATATGTATTCTAGTATAGTATATACTCTAGTCTTTAATTACGTCATTAAACACAATGAATTATAATAAATAATAAAACTATATATATATATTTTTTTATATACATATATTATAATATATATAAAATATATATATATTATATATATTATAATATATATAAAATGACTCACCAACTTCTCTCGACGATCTGTTTTCCATGATTCAGCCGCGACGTCGTTACATACTGTTAATTCGGAGTTAATTCACACCGATTAATTGCACGTATATTAGTCATCTGCAAAACAAGATCACGCTCGTGAATAAACACGCAACAACATCCCGTAGACTGTCATTCATTTTATTTGATACAAACTAAAAACTTGATGTAATGGGCAAAGATATCTTAAGCACAAATATGTTCTTATAGTTTATTTACATCAAGTTTTTAAAATTTATATCTAGCGAGTGCATCTTATCAGCGCAAAGGCAAGATTCATTGTTGTTTCATTACCATAAATATTGATAACATTATCAATGGCCTTGGGGAACAAAACACTCGCAAGATAAACAAAGCGTGCAGGGTAATAAGAGCGAGGATGTTTTAAATTAATTATTTCAAACAAGCGTAACACGTGCGCATAATGATAATAGAAAGATAATATTCATAGAGATAATTTTTGTGGGTGCAAACGGACGTAATGGTATCGATTAATCATCGTCGATCTGAATCACTAGGTGGACTATGCATCCATCATGCAAGAGTGTTTAATTCCGACCGCCATGTTGCGACAATATCCATCAACGTGTCGTCGACTGGTTAGGTTGGCACTGATAAGAGAACTCGACAAAATGCGATAAAAGATATTTTACACTATTTTACGGTAATTACCTAGTTTGCGTATCTTGACAAAAGTGTAAAATATTTTGTTCATATTGAATAAATCCAAAATAAATTTTTTTAAAAGATTTATTTTATTTGACATTATTTTTACCTTTTTTATTTTTTTTCTTTTGCTCTGCTTTTTATTATTTAATTATTTTTTACATTATATTAATTATTATATAATTAACATTTATACATATCTCAATTTATATTTATATATTTATATTTAGAATGGTTTTAAACTTTTAATTATCTAAAATGTTGGTAAACTATATATAATTTAAAAGATCTTTTTAATTAAATTTTAAAATTCGTAAGAACTCTTTAAATAAAGAGACTTTTCATAGGTTTAAAATATCTTATATATCAATTTGTTTCATATACATTGTTATAAGCTGCTAAATATTTCAGACATAGCAAATTTCTTCATATTGCATGTTCCAGCAACAAGTTACTCTGCTCGTCTTAAGCTTGATCCATCCTCGATGTTTTATTTCCAAAATTGCATAATATCGAGCATACATAATCGCTTTGTATTATCAAAGAGCTACAAATGCTCGCAATTATGCGGACAACCAACATTGGGGATCATTATTGGGTAATTAAAAAAATAATAATAAAACTCCTAAATAAATAAAACAATAAAACCGCTGTCAGAAAATTATTTTCTCTTTTGGAAGAAGAAAGAGTTTTATACTTAATTTAATTTAATTCTTAATTTTAATTTCAAATCTTTGGGAAATATTTTTTTAAATGTTATTTCTTTGTAATTCATCAAATATAAATTAATTCATTTATTCATATTTGGTATTTCAATTTTTGTTTGGCTATTATAACCGTTTTAGCATTCAGAACTTATTTATTAAATACAAATCATACACCACACAAAAAAATTATATATTTATAATTCATTTGACTTTAGATTACACACATGTGGTCTGTTCTTTGTCGCTGCACTTTTGAACTAGTGCAACAAGTTAGAATGAAAGAAAATATATTTGTCTCATTTTAATTTATTGCACTAGTTCAGAAGTGCAGCGATGAAAAACAGACCAATGATCTGTGAATCCCAATGAAAATTCCAAGTCGCTGACATTTTTGAAATTTTACTTTGTTCAAACATTTACTTTTCACAATTTAACACAAACAGACTTGAAGTTTGATTTTGCAATTATATTCTACTATGTACGACTTTTTCCTAAAAAAATTGTTAAAAATATAAATTTTTACCAGTTATGATTAAAAATATTTGACTGGGTCTGAAAAACTCATCTACAAAAAAATAAAATTTACAAAAAATAAACAATAAGTGTAAAAATCACAATATAATGAAAATGTATACATTTCCGCAATAAATCATGTAATTTTTACAATTTATATAATTTTATATACTTTTTTATAGTGCAGTGTGTAGGCCTACGCATACAAAAATATAATATATAGTTCTAAGATTTATACTATTACATACCGAATTACTATAATTAATCAAATCAATAACTACAAAATAATATAAAACGAATATCACACACACACACACACACACACACACTATGTATATATTTTACTTTTACACGCCGTGGAATCATCTCATGAATTTACGAGACGCGACACGGCGATAGAAATCGGCGCGCATTTAATCGCATGTTTTACGGTCGGTGCATTTTACAGGAAGGTACGCAATTAAACACGCTGGTGCAATTAACCGAGATGAACGCGGTAAATGTATTATAAAAGAAACGTTTCGTTGTTTGCGTAAGAAGCTCGAGTAGATTCCAGTTTTTGCATTCGTACACACAAGCTTTCCTACGCTCATATACTTATATATACCGCGTTGTGTATTTATTTTTTCTAAGAAAAAATAAATTTTTCATCTATATATATTTTGTATACATAGTAATAATATCTTGTTATCCATATATTTTATATATATAACATAGTAATAATATAAAAAAATAATATATATTTTTTATATGTACATTTAATAGATAATATAATATTCTATACGTTATTATGTAATACCATATTAATAAAATTAAATTATTACGTCTTCCTCAAAAACAACAAAACTTTCATTGCAACTTGCCCGTGATCCGGCCTTTCCTCTCTCGCTATAAATTGACTATTTCACACAACAAAAAATTTATGGAAACCTGAATGCATTTCTCGCGTCACGCTCTCGTTCACTCATCGAAGAGATTCGACGGCCGAACTTTTTATCTATTAACTATTATAATCGTAGCACGCTGATGTTACTTTTATTAGATCTAATCCTCTATCTCATTGAACTTTAGTGGGATTCGTCACACTTTCGTAGTTTCTTTCAAGTTGACTTTTCAAATGCGCTGATGTTTCCGAAATAATGCATTTTATAATATCATTTGCATTAACTTTTTTAACAATATTCTTATTACATTTATATTCCTTGCAAAAAATTTATTAATTAAAAAATAAAAATTTTAATCATACTATATTACTTTTAAAAAATCTTGTAAATCATTTCCACACAAATCTTTCAATTCAAATAAATTTTTAACACTAAAGCTGCCGACAATTTATATATACTTATTTCTACCAAACCGGTCAAATGATCGGTTTTTTAAAATTTTATTTTTTTCAATCAAATGCAGGTAATATGTTTATCAGAAGAAACGAAAGAAGAGAGATAGATATTGAAAAATTGATTATATGTATATTAAGCAAAAATCGTAAAATCAATTGAGGAAAAGCGATAACATTGAATGTAGAATTTTTAATCAAAAGTTTAAAAACGGTCATTTGTCCGGCGGATGGTAGTTTTAGTGTTAAAAATACGATTTTGCATGACAAATCATTAAAAAAATTTATAGTAGTACTAAGATATCTTAAGATAATCTTACTACTAGCAAAAAAAGTAACGTGTTATTTTTCGAAAGCAATTAACGGTTGCTATGAAATCACCGTGCATTATTTGGAAGTATTTTCACGAAATATTGTGAATTTTGCGCGAATTCGCGTAATTATAAAACGAGCGTTCGATGCGTTTATATCTGCTGTGTTTGATAAACAAACGATGATCCACGCTTATTTGATGCAAGCATAACGGGCGGTAGCTAGCCAATTATCATGCAAATATTAATAACGCAAATATTAACGTCGAATCAAGCGATGTTTTGCTCCCTCTAACGTCTCGCAAAAGAAAAACAACAAAATTTATTAGTTTATCATTACTCTAAACATTTTTATTTATTTATTGGTATTCTTAGATACTAATCTTTAATCTTTCTTATTTCAATTATTTTAGAACTAAATAATATATAAATAACGTATTTATATTGGAAAAAGTATATAACATAGTTTGTTTATACATATAATTACTTTATACTTTAAAAAATAGGTATAAAAATTAGGCAAATGAGAGTAACGGCGCGGAACTAGGTGCGCAAAGAATTCAACAAATGTAGTTACATTCTTTAAATTAAAAATATATTAATTTAAAGAATGTAACTACATTTGTTGAATTCTTTGCGCACCTAGTTCCGCGCCGTTACTCTCATTTGCCTAATTTTTATACCTATTTTTTAATTTCGAGAGTCCTTTTATATTTAATTTATACTTTAAATTTCTTAATTCTTTTTCTAAATAGTTTCAATAAAAAAAAGAAAATTATAAATAGAAATATACGTTTAATTCAGCAAATTTAATATCTTATATTTTTAGAATACACACATTTTTTTCAATCTTTGTTGACTTTAAAATTTTTATCTTTCTTTTACTCACTCAAATTAAAGAAAGAGAAACGCAATTTGATATAACAAATATCATTAAGTAAAATTAATGATGTAAATACTTTGGAATATATATATAATATATTTCTAAAATATTTCCTCTGTGCGTGCGTACGTGCGTGCTAAATATATATTACACGTTTCCTTTTCTTGATTTAAGTGAATAAATAAAAAAAGAAAGAATATCGTAGTAATTATCAAGGGTCAAAAAGAATCGATTTCACGGAATGAAAATACAGAGGAAATACGTTTGTGTGGCTGGATTGACTTTCATCAACTTTCTGAGGCTGGAAGGATCAGGATCATGGAAGATGGATGAATTTGAAGTTCGAGTCGCTAATTCTAACATTTGCATGATTTCATTCTCTTTTCTTTCAAAGACTACCTATTCACCTAGAAAAGCTTATTTGTGATGACAATAAAAAGAAGAAAACGAATCTATTTCAGAGAAAAACATAGTTTCAAGATTAAAATAAGTTAATAGTAAATAATAAATTAATAAAATATATTTAAAAATACAATTGTTATATGTAATATTAAATTTGTAAAAATTTCTATATTGATAACCAGATTATTAAAAGATAATTATCTACATAAATTGTCTATATGAACAAATAAGTAAATATATAATTTTAAACAATGGTGATAAAAACCAAAGTATAAAATTAAATTTTTATGTATATTTCAATTTATATTTAAATTTTTATATAAATTCAAAATTCATCAAATTCTGTAATTTAGCACAAAGATAAAATTTTTTCATTGAAATCTACGATCTAATTTTTATTTCAATATCTCAATCTCTTGAGTCGCTAGTGTATTTTTTCTTGGTTATCCAAAAAGAACAACTTGTGCCCTTGGATATGTCACAGCAAAAGCGATAAAGCGATGATAACACGATGCTGAAAAGTGAGAAATACGTTGCTAGAAGTGAAACCGGGAAACAAAATAAAGCGATGATAACACGACTATGAAATGGAGAATTGTTAGTATGCTGTAGTATGATTTAAGGAACAGCGCTACAGAGGTTTCTATCAGAACGCGGCTGCAATAAAGAAAGAAAAACGAACAAATAATTTTATAAATTTTAGCTCCTTGAGGTGATACTCTTAAAAGAAGTAATATCATAATACAATACAAATAAGATACTTTGTATAAACTTTTTAAAGATGTATAAATATCCAAGAAGAACTTACATTGTGTTTGTAGATATTATAAAAATAAAAACAAAAATTGATAAATTATTATTATAATTGTCATCGTTATTTGATCGTTTATAGACCTTCTCTCTTAAAATTTGATTTTTTAATTAATAATAAGACTAGAGGACCGACGAAATTGTCAAATATAAATGAGAATAGGCCAAATGTCAGTCACCGCGGATCTTGGTGCGTAATAATAACTTTTGTGAATTCCCTGTTCATGCGAACTGCGCGCCGCATATTCGTCGGTCTTGAAACACAATCCTTACATGAACCCGGAATTAATTCACATGTTAAATTGACGAGCAATTAAATAATTTTGATGCTAACAGGCATCTATAAGATCCCCCTTCCCCGAAAAACTGACGAATATGCGGCGCGCAGTTCGCATGAACAGGGAATTCACAAAAATTATTATTACGCACCATGATTTTTTAATGTTATGTCTGATACGCGTTCATAAAAATACGCATGTACTGCAAATTCAAGCGTGTTATGTTTACACGCATATCTAAAAAAATGACACATTTGACTGAAGCTATTTTTACATTTTTCTTGCCGTTTTAGGTTACGTCATTTAACACGTGTAATCGTATTAAATTAATACGGTCACACACACACAAAATCGTGTTAAATGATATGATTTAAAACGGCAAGAAATGTGTAAGAAAAGTTTCAGCTAAAATAACACGCTTGGATTTGCAGTGTGTATGTTCTATATGTGCACAACTTACATTATTCTGACTTTAATTTTGATTTACTTATTCTATGTTAGTCAAGAGAATTAGTTCAAGTTGAAGTTGTTATCTTCTTGCAGATTCTCTTAATTATCAATCAATAACTTTATAATAATTTTTTTCAGAAATATAAATATATAAATTCTTGTTTTTTTACTACCTTAAAAATTTTACTACTACCTTCAAAAAATCTCGACAGCAAAAAATTTATAATTTTCGTAATTGTTTCAATAATTGTAATTTTCTTAATTTGAACATACCGTGTATAAAAAAATAAAAAGAAAGAACATTGATTGGCATTTTTTAAAAATACAAATATAATATGCTAAAAATTAATTCTTCAAAATTAAAGCTCATTACTATAATTTCTGACTACTACGTTCTTACTTATTCAATATCAGTAAACATCAATTTTTTTTAGAATGACTATAATCACTACTTTTTAAACAACTTTTAAAGCTTTCGGTCCAAAGTAAAATTCTTCTTTGAAACAAAAGAATAAGGGAGATTCTCTGATTTCCACTCGACGAAGCCCAATATACTAATTGGAGCTATGTTGATCTCTCGATCGCTGAGAACATTAGATAAACAAATTGCAACACAAAGGATGGTTGAATCGATGAAAATGACGATGATCGAGACAAATAAATGCATATTGTCATTTCAATCGTTTATGAATAATTTATCATTTGTTTGTAGCTTCAAAGAGCCTTCGAAATGTCTTTGTGAATTGTAAAGCAAATTTACGTTAACGATGTTTACGAATTGCAGGAAAACGATAATTAAACAACAAAGAACTTCAAAGAGAATCTGATAAAATAAGGTGATAAAACTTTGTTAAAATATTCAGACGAATTTTTAGAAATAAAATAAATATATGTATATATGTTAATAAAAAATATTTTATATACTTCTTGTTTATATAATAATTTATACATTTCTTGATTATATACACATACACTACTAGTAATAAGCCCTCGCATACATAATTCTATTATATACATACACATTACTCACGCACAAAGTATGTGCATAAAATTAAAAAATGATATTAACATCTTGTACATATCACTATATTTGACTTAATAAAATAATTATTTTAAACGCTTTGCATATTTGTGTATGTATTAAAAATATTTCGAATGTTTTACACATATATCATTTTTGCCTACATGAAATATTACACATAATCATTATTATTGCATGCAGTATGCAATACATTAGTGCATACACGAATAAATAAAATTACTTTATACGCATAATAATACTTGCAATAATAATAAAATTGTCACTGACTTCTTCTACAAAGAGTTATTAAGAGTTATACAAATATAGTATTTTATTAGCAAATGAGACCAACAGTCGAAAAATTTATTAGAAGCCTCTGCACAGAGATACACCAATGCATCCACCATATGCAACTACACTTTTAAAGGTGTATAAATTTCAAATTCTAAGTATTCTAATTCTTAAAGTAATATTTTGACTCATGCCCCCTCCTGGAAATAATCCTGCGGACGCCCTTGCGATTTAGGCAACCGGTCGCCTAAATCGTACCTTTTGCAGCATGTTACAAAAAGACTTATAACAAATTAATTTGTTATTGGTAAAAGGTTAAACATGTAACAATAGGTACCTGAAACATTAAGGTACAATTTCCGACGTTTATTTGTGTACAAAATCAGTATCAAATGGGAAATATAATAAAAAATAGCTTAAGTAGTACGCATTCGGTAACTCTCCCCTAATATAAATAATGACCATATTGATTTTATTTATAAACCTAGCTACTTCCAGCATAAACCAAGGTTTCTATCTAATAATTCACATATCCAAATGATTTATAAATAAATATCACATTACAAATTATAAGTGGGCTGTTTGGAGTCAGCGCGGTACACTAATGTGCAATTTTTAATAAAACCAAATCAATATTATAATAGATACATAGTCCATCGCATAGGACGACCAATGAATACTTAGTCCATCGCATAGGACAACCAAAACGTTTCGGCTCCCGTTTGAGCCATCTTCAGTTATAATTGTTGGAGATTGATTATCATATGCGAATCAATCTCCAACAATTATAACTGAAGATGGCTTAAACGTGAGCCGAAACGTTTTGGTTGTCCTATGCGATGGACTAAGTATTCATTGGTCGTCCTATGCGATGGACTATGTATCTAATATTGATTTGGTTTTATTAAAAATTGCGCATTAGTGTACCGCGCTGACTCCAAACAGCCCACTTATAATTTGTATTGTTGTTTACTAGTCAGGAGTCCTAAATCGTAAATTAAAGTTTTTAAATATCACATTGCTTCAATCTCGAATAATATTCGTCAGTTTATGCTTGTCGCTTTTTGATGTGTCTTACAAATAATTTCAAATTCAATCGTGTTAACTATTAATAATTTCAACCGTGTGTTACGACTTTATGATAGAATAGCATAAAAGTGTATTTACTATTCTATCTCAAACCATATAAAAATCTTTTATTTTGGAATAATATAAGCGAATAATTGACCACGCTCTTGTATGACAGATTGTAAGTGCATTGATTTATCTGCAGAAAATATATCCGTCCATAGAAAAATATAAATTGTTAAATCGTGCAAAATTTTCTTTTCTCATTTTTTCTATTTGCACTTAGAAAAAATATGATCTAATTTCCGACATATTGCTTGATAAATTCATATTTGTATATGTAGAAAAGAGAGGATATATTATGTAAAAAATTATAATTAAGTTACGTTTAGCTTACATATTTCTTACAATGTAATTTTTAATTCCCGTCTTGCAAAACAAGAGATGTAAAACGAAGAATAGAAAATTGCATCTATGTTGTAGAAAAAGATAGAAGAAGAAGGAAGAATTTTTACACCCGATGAAAATCGCCGTGTAATGCCGTGGCGTTGACGACGTGGAGCGTCATAAGACGATTTTCCGCACGTGCTATCATTGTTTGCTCGCTTTTCCTGCACACATATTGTTCCATTTCGATTCTAACTCTTTTGTCTTTCCAAAGTCGATTCAGAATGTAAAGTAAATCGCTGAGGTAATTTTATCAAATTTTCGAAAAAGTGTTATTATCCTTAAACATTTTTTGTTATTATATTCATATCCTTTATAAAAATATTTATAACATAAAAATATAAATGTATAATCAACACATATAAACGACGTAAAAGAAAGTAGAAATAAATAGAAATAAATATTATAAATATATATATATATATATATATGTATGTACATACACATACAACACACACGCGCACGCGCGCGTGCGCATACACACAGGATGTTCTATTTAACTCTGCCACCCCTTTGCAGGGTAAAGTCGAACCAAAAATATGACAAAAAATTGTATGGTCTGGAGAGGGATAAA
Organism: Aphaenogaster rudis; assembly: GCA_003063815.1. Lineage (NCBI taxonomy): Eukaryota > Metazoa > Arthropoda > Insecta > Hymenoptera > Formicidae > Aphaenogaster > Aphaenogaster rudis. The sequence continues at coordinate 78,516 of NJRL01000499.1, forward strand.
TAATAATAAAATTAATTTTCAAAAAAATCAATTTTTCAAGGTTAGGTCATTGCTATTCTGCATGTAAAAGTATAAAAGTAAAGTTATAAAAAAATCAATAATTTACGAGATATATTCTTATATTATGACATATGAAATATAAAATATCTTGTAAACTATTCATTTTTTTGTAACCATACCTACCTTAACACTTTTATGCGCATAATAATCAGTTGATATGCTACCAAATCGAGTAAAAAATGTTTAATTAACGTAAATCAAATATTTTTGCCTCTTAAGACGTAAAGTTTTAAGAGTTAAAATTTTTTTAGAGCTAACCTTATGTCTTTTTCCGTGTAAACGAATTTTCTTTTTACATGTTAAAGTCTTAAGATAAGATCATCAAGAAACGAATGTTTTATGAAATGGTTCATACCTTATGTCAGAATATCAGAATAAAATATCTGAGAGATATGAGAATGTCTCATATTCCTATATAATATTTTCTTTTCCATGATCTTATCGTAATACTTTTGTATGTAAAATGACTGAACGTATCGATTTATGTTAAAAAAAGGATCGTATAAATTTCCATACGATAACGCAAAGCACTCACTTGTATGAAAACAGAAAATTGTCTGTGACAAAATTCATTTCTTAATCTTTGTTGATTACATTTCGCAAAATTTTATAAGGAAAAGAAATAATATTTTTGATCCGTTTCTACGTTCGACTCGACCACATTTTGTCAATTATATTTTGTCTCGTTCGCCTACGCTGTCGTTAAAAGCGACAAGCGTAATACGTAACTAAGAAAACTTCTTCTTGGAAAGTCGGAATAAAATATCTGAGAAATGTAAAATCTCACAATAAATTGCGAAAACTTCTACGCTTATTTTACGCAATCATGATGCAAAAATACATACACAGTTAAAAAATTTATAGATTTTTGTTAGAAATTATGCTAGTTAAAATTTTTCTGTTAAATCGTCAGCACATTCATGTGTAAATTTAACACATTTCTGTTATGTAAATAGAATAGTTTTTTGTGATTTTATATTTAAAATATAAAATTAGGAATTAATGTAAAGTTATTAAAACAATTTTTTTTAAATGTTAAACACAATTTGCACGTATTTTTAAATTAACATAAAGAGAGTTAATATGATAAACGAGAACTAATTCTAAAAAGTCATTGCTAAAAATATATAACTCACGTGTTAAGATTTACAAAAAAAGTATTGCATTTATCTTATAACAAGAGTGAGAATGTCACTGCATTTACTTATTTTATTATCATAGCACCACTTGCGTAATCTCAACGTGATCTGGACGTGTCTTATACGTTATTAGAGTGGAATTATTACATAAAGAGGGATTCAAGCTTCGCTATCACAAAGCTGGCTTTTTGCGTGCCATAATTTTGTGTGGAAAATATACAATAATTGGTGTAATATGACTCGTTATTCAAGTTTATATGAATGTCGTCACAGGAGCCATATCTAAGTGACATCACTATTGTGCGTTTTGCTATACTCAAGGGCGTGAAAAGTCAACTCTATTACAAGTTTTAATTTCGTTTAAAAACTATTGTAGCTTTACATTTATATTAGAATGTTTATTTTAAAATATTACAGTCATTTCATTTAAAATTTCTATCAGCTTCTGGAACATCTTATATAATTGTAGAAAAATGTATCAACATTTTTAGAATGTAACAATAATATTTTTACATATTTATTATTTAACAAAAATAAAGTATATATCAACACAATTCTTTCGCTAAAATACCAAATTTTTGAAAAAGAGAATAGTGTATAACATTTACATATACTTTTATTTAAATCAAAAGTTAGAATAACTACATTTATAAAAAGTAAAAATAACTTTTTTCTAAATTTCTGTTATCATAAAAAATATATTAGTTTTACATATAATTAACTTCAAATTACAATAAAGATTGCATTCATTTTATGTTAAAATATTAACATAGTATTAATCATTTAACATATTTATATTATATTAAACTAACACAAAAATTTGAATGAACCGTTTGGAAAATGCGATTTATGTTAAATTTAACACAAACTTTCCAATAGATTGTGAGTGTGATAAGAGTAAGATCCAAAAATTTTATATAGAAACTTTTAGACTCTTATATAATCTTTTATCTGTTTTTTAAAAAACTTAAAACTACGTGTGATATATTTGTACCTACGTATATTATATGTATACAGAATATAATTATAAAATTAATATATATTAATTATTATATACGTGTATTCACAACTAAATAAAATACTTCTACTCGTTTAGAAAATTTTGCACTGCACAGCGAAGATGAAGTCTTTGAAACAATAGCAATACGAAATACAATAAAGAGTTGCGTCAGTGTTTCGCCTAAGTGTTTCTTCGAGGAGTTTCCGTGAGTTGTATCTTGACGATCGCGCTTCATCCGCGTCATCTGCTCGCGCGGGAAATTGCACTCGCTCGGTAAGATGAAGGAAAACTTTGTACTAAGTAAACTACGAACAAAGAAATGATCACAGCTAGATGGATCTATAGATTTTGTGAGATGCTGAACAACTCATTTTGTGTTAATCCTTTATCATGTTTAAATTTAGTATGCCATTTTTCACGCAATATCGTTATAATGGTAATAACAATTTTATATGTCTTTACTTCCATCTCAAGCAATAAACGAGCAATTTAAAGAAAAAAGTAACTTAAAAAGTTACTGATTTTATGCTTGGTATATCTTTCTTTGGAACGAGCTTAAGGTATATAGACGTGTGCAATCACTATAATGGATCTCGCAGTGTGTGCGCGCGTGTTACGCTTGTTCATCTTAATATCCGCGCCGCCGCGCCGTGGGTGGACGAGATAAAGCCTAATCAAGGAGATGCGGTCTTATCCGCGTCGCAAACTGAGACATATTGCACGACGAGCTGCGACAACGATACGTGCATCGCATAATGCCAATCATGCGAATCACACTACCCATAATACCCGTAATTTCTCGCAACAACTTTCTCTGTCCTATCGAGCTTGATCCTCGCAAATCTTAATATACTAAATTTTATTTTATTTATATGCACATATAAATAAATCTTATTAGCTCTTATATTGCTCGCAACTCTCTACCAGCAAATTAAATAATGATATTGACTATTATAAATGTCAATCAAAAAGTTATTCAACAGTAATTAAAGTTTAATCAAATCTCAATTAAAGATCAATTAAAACTTTATTCGGCAAAGTAAGAATAATTTCTCTTCAAATCACAACGATGTTATATTTCATAAAGAATGAATAGACGCGACGGAAAAAAACGAAGGAATGAACGAAGGCTCAAGACACATGACAAGCACAACGACCTTGAGCGGCTTCGCTTGCTATATAATACCAGTAATTAACGAGTGCCGCAAATGTCTGTTCAAATAATAAATGTTCAGTCAAACAAAAAATGTCGAAATTATTCAAATATTAAAGTCGAAAATGTAATCTTAATTGGAAAATAAACTGCCCAAATTATAGAGATATGAAATAGTAATTTAGAAAACACATGTAATTAAGTTATATATACAGGTGTGTACTCGTGTAAGTCGAAGACAAAATGTTAAAAGTATTACAGAACATTCACATAGAATATAGTGTTTTGTTTCTTTGTCTCTTCTATATATATATATATATAAGTAAGGCTAACAAATCCAATTCTTTATACATAAAATAGAGAATTATGATATATTCTCTTATTTTCGGTCACGGAAGTATTCAATAAAGTCACTCAAAAATGCTGCAGAATAATTATAAATGGAAATTATAAGTTCAATCGTCAAAAAACAAGATTTACTTTAAATTGAGATATCTCAGCAAATAATCACTATTAGGTCAATATTCTTTTTTTCATTTGAGAGCGAATTGCGTACTTTAAGACACTGTCAAGAACCATGTTCTGTGATTTTTTCCCTACTCCATGGAAGATTGCAAACTTCAAGATTTTGAATATCTCAAACATTCCTTATTCAAAGCCGTCCATACTTCTGAGAATTCAGTTAAGTAAAAATTGACCAAATACATATAATAGTAGAGGCTTTGATCTTTAAAATCCTTTATATTTTTATATTAATTATTCGCTGAATAGTATTCATATATATTCTTTATGTTACAGAATTTCTATAAACGGAGAATGAAACTTTTGAGCAATAGTGTATATAAAAGATTAAAAAATTATGTCATATCAAAAATTGTAAACATATCTTTATATATATGTATATAAATAACATTTATTACTATTATAAACTAATATTGTAATACTTTTATATTACAATATTTTTAATTATATATATACAGGATGTTTTGTTTTAAATGATACAGTCGATTTTCTCCGAAACTATCGATGATACAAAAAAATGTTTCATATAAAAGTTGAATGGTTTCGAGGGGGACATCTTATGATGGACACATGTTTTTTCTAGGTGGAGGTGTTCCTAAGATTTTAAGGTGGCCTTTTTTTAAATGGAATCATATGATTTTCTTTATATAATATAATTCCTCTAGTTATTTGGCATATAAAAGTATTAAGGTAAAGTTATCAAAAAATCAGTAGTTTATGAGATATTTTATTCTGGCATATTTTGACATAAAATATAAAATATCTTGTAAACTATTCATTTTTTGATAACTGTACCTTAATACTTTCTTGCATAGAATAATGGGATAAATCAATTGATGCGAGGAAAACACATGGTTGCTTTTCAAAAAATTATGCAATTTGTAATGTGCAGTTACATACTTTTTTGGAAAGCAACGATGAGTTTGTTTTTTATAGCTGAACTGGCTGCACTAGTTCAGAGTTTATCTTTTTTACTCCACATTGGAAGGAAAAAGATGAACTCTGAACTAGTGCAGTCAGTTCAGCTATAAAAAACAAACCCCATGTTTTTCCCTCACATCAATTGTGTTGATGTGATTCATCTCACTATTCTACCAAAAATATTAAGGTTAAGTTACAATTATCAAAAAACAAACAGTTTACAAGATATTTTATATTTCATGTCAAAATATGCCAGAATAAAATATAAAATATCTCGTAAACTATTGATTTTTTGATTGCATTACCTTAATACTTTTATATGCCAAATAACTAGAGGAATTATATTATATAAAGAAAATCATATGATTCCATTTAAAAAAACAAAGATCACCTTAAAATCTCAGAAACACTTCCACCCAGAAAACATATGTGTCTATCATAAGATGTCCCTCTCGAAACCGTTCAACTTTCATCTGAAAAATTTTTTTGTATCATCGATAGTTTCGGAGAAAATCGACTGTATCATTTAAAACAAACCACCCTGTATATATATAATTTAATTATTTACATAATTAAAAATATTGTAATAAAAGTATTACAATAACAGTTTATAATATAAAATTATGATATTAATATTAATAAAATATTAATTGAAAACAGAATCTTATTTTAAAAATAAACCGCAGATATGGAACGACAGCAATTTAGAAAAATACAGTGATTGCATTTTTTGTATGTACAGGTGTGCGTTCCATGAGCACCCGAGTATTTATTACAGCCTGAGGGGAATAAATGCTTTCTATCTCTTTCTGTTTTCCTTTATCTACACTAGAAAAATAAAATTACCTCTGTTATATTTTTTCATGTTTTCCTGATGCTTTAATGATTATACTATTCAAAATCATTGGTACAACGTCTGTTTGTATTGCATATACGCACACATATATAGTATATAAAATAAACTATTGTTAATAATATAACCGGCAAAAGAATAAATCTTTATGAAAAAAAGCAAAAATATAGAATATATTATAAATATATATAAATTATTTTTTATATACAAATATGATTATATATAAATATTTTCGTATATATAGGTTCCATACAAAAAATTAATTTAAAAATTAGAATGTTAATATACCTCTTTTTAGGTTTAAATAACTTCTAAAGAATTTCTTAATATCGTATATTAATGAATTTATCTTGTCAATAGCTATCAAAATATACATTTAAAAAATTATATATTGTATTGTATAATACAATATATATATATATATATATATATATATATATATATAGAATAGAAGTGATTTTGCCATTTTATAATTTACATTAAGCACCTAAAATATTTTAAATTGTTTTTCATTAAATAAAACGTTGTATTTTTTTTTATTGATAAATGTGTTAACATTGTCGATTGACATTTATTCGATGACATATAATACAAGATCGTCAGAAATTATTCATAAGCTTCAAAAGTATAAATATATTATTAATTTTCTAATTTTCAAAGTTATTTCTTTAAAAACAGAGATTTGTATTAAAAAATTCTATTGTATATTTCTGATTTATTTTATCTATTATTTATTTTTATAAAAATTTCTCTTTATCGGTTGTAATGATTTACTATGTATATTATAAAAAATTCTTTGTATAAATAATTTGATTAAATATTATAATTCTGCTGTATTTTGCAATTACAATTTTACAATTAATTAGAAAATAATCAGTTTTATTATTAATTTACATATTTAACTGTATATACCCTACATATTGTAAATGCGGGTTGTTGTAGTCGGTTAAAAAAAGATGAACTCGAGAATCAGGAGTTCGGCCAGCTGGAACTATTCTCGATCCCGGATCTATTTTCAAAGATGCCTGCTACACCTCCTACGCTCATCATGAATCTTCATGACCGTGAAAACTCAAAATATTTTTTTCCTGACTCTATTAAAATTTTTTTATAAAATAATAAATAATGAGATAAAAAAAGTGATGTTCTCTTGTACAAATTTTATTTTAATTGTTCTTTCGAAACAAATAAGAATCTATTCTGATAAGAGAATAATAATCTTTTCTAATAACACCATTCAGTAAATTTTATTTCTTCCTTTAATAAAAACAGACAACCCTATAAATTCTCATACTAATATAAAAAATGATAATTAAAGAATCTAGATTGTTTGCTGCAACATGCTACATATATGCATAAAAGTATATGATGATTAAATATTAAGAGTTTTATAAATATGTAAAAGTTTGATGTGAAATAAAAAATGTCATTATTAAAATCAAATAATATGCTATATATTTCTATAAATCTCATAAGTATATAAATCTTTTATCTCACAAACATATCAAACGATACACAACATATATAAACTCACCAGCAATCTAGTGTGTTAATTTAATACATATATTTACCTTATTTATAATTTTAACGCCCAATGCAAATTTTCATACGTCACTTTCCTTTTTCTATGACAGGTGCGGTTTATCCTCAATTATTAATTCTGAAGTTATGCAATCACGAAACAACACAATAAACGGCCAACGTATTATTAGACATTCCGCCTGGCATAGTATGATCAAAGTATACAGACAACGAAAATGACACTAACGATTTTAATCAAAATTAAATTCGTTCAATCTTAAACGTGAACACAATCAATGTCGTCATTTAATTAATGTCACCAATGCAAATATGCAATAGGGCAGCGGCCTTAAATGTATCGATAATGTATCGCTAATCGATATAAAAATAATTTTATATTAATATCATTATAAGAGTAATATTTATAATATAACATTATAACAACATTATAATACATAATCTAAAAACTAAAAATAATTTTTTTAAACATTCCCCTCTTTTATAATATCATGATCATTGAACATTCTGCAATAAATATTTTCATCCGTTAAAATGTTCAGTGTTAGAATTTTTGCAATGTCTTTTCGGAATAATCTTTGCAAAAATTATGCAATTATGCAATTATTCGTTATACATTTTGACATGTGTTGGAATTTTACAATTAACCGCTTCCCACGCTATTATTTCCACAGATAAACTTCAGAACAAGTTTTTTTTATCGTTGTTCGTCGTCCGGCAAATTGACGTTATTACGCGGTTTATCGCGGCAGACCGCAATTGTCGAAACAAACACAATTTGCAATTTCGCAATGTAACGCGAATTTTCTATTTCAATTTAGGCAGCGTTCAATTTATTTCGTTTATTTGTAATATCGTTACAACAGTTCACAATTGTAATATTATAATCATGTTAATATAAATATATATAAAAGCTTTGTAAATATTAGTTATATTTGGATTTATATATGCTTTTTATATAAATAACTACACAAAACAAAATATGTTATAATTATTACGTCTTAAAACATATATTGTATTTTTATTCAAATAAAAGAAATTTTATATATATTTATTTATATTTATGAAAGATTTATGAAATAATGCTTTTTACATATATAGGTATTTCAAAATATTCTTAGATAGCGTCTAAAATGTATGTACGCGTTCAAAGAGAAGGGTGCCAAGAAGGGGAGATCTAATTACTTTTGCAGAGAGAGAGAGAGAGAGAGAGAGAGAGAGAGAGAGAGAGAGAGAGAGAGAGAGAGAAGAGGGTAGGTACTTAAAAAAGACTCGTTGCGTAATTAAAATATGAATAAACATATGCGTTACTTTGTATAAAACGCATATTTCTCATGAATTATTTAACGGAAGTTAATGCATCATTTTCTTCGTGAATTAATAATGCAACACGTATTTCAATAATAAGTACTTGAAATGTTTATTTTCATTAACTTTATAACTGGAGAAATAAACGTTTCTTTCAATATCAAATGCAATAACTGTTGTTTTTGTAACAGAGTTCGCAAAAACAAATTGAGTCGATCAGTTTATCATGGGGCATTTTATCAATAATTTTCAATTAAATTTCAAGATAAAACCAGTAATTTTAAATAAAAACTTAGTTAAATAATGTTTATCAATATGTAAAATTTTGTTAAAAATTTATTTTCAGTTTCTATTCTAATTCTAAAAACTGCTTATAATTTAATTAGATTTATGAAATTTGTAAACAAATTAATTATTTTTAAATACAATTCGCAAAATATGTATTTCATAATAATACAGTATCTGTAATTTTCTTTCTTATCTATAATAGTTTTAGTTATCTGTAATAGTTGTTTTTCTTCTAAAATTTTTTGTTTATGTTTGTTAAAATACAAAAAGCATTAAAAATAAACGTATTAAAAAGGTAAAATCACGCAATACTCTTTTGGAGCTCAGTGATAAACATAATTACAATATTTTTCACTGACATCATCGAGTTAACTTTTTACAAAATATAAAAGATAATAGCACAGAATAATATAATTGATCAAAGAAGAAATGTCTTCAAAGAAGAAGAAAGATTTACACTCGACATTTTATGTTTAAATAACACAGAAGAAATATATTCCCGGAATATATCCCCCCATTTTTGTACCGCTGCAAAATTCTTTTATAGATTTTTGTATTTTATCTGTTTTGTTAACATTTTAATCTTTTAATAATTACATTGTATACATATTAAAAGTTTGTTTACTTAATAAGATAGAAGTAAAATTTAAATCGAAGCAGTTACACACCTTTTCCGTAACGTCGCAGCCGAACTTTGTCAACAGCGTAGACAAGAGCTGCTCAAGCTTCAAACAGAATACTATTCACAAATATCGCACTCGCGAATATCTTACAGGCTTCGTTTGTTTTGCAGAACGGCAGTATTGCGGAAGATTAAGGATAAGATAAGCCTTGTAAATGTCGACGACAATCAATCAATTTGAATTACAGTGAAACGAGACGCACAATCCGATTTACGAACGAACGTCACGCGATTTTGCAATACACATATAACGACGGTAACGATATAAGGCGTGAATCCCGTAGGAAAGCAAACCACGTGGCCGCGCAATTTTCGAAACGGAGCACGCAGCACGAAACGAACTCGCGTATCAGCAGCTCGCTGTACACTGTCGCGCGCTTCGTCATCATGATCGTCCGCGCGTTATCCCCACCTTTAAACCCCACGCCACTCTCCATTCCACGCGCCAGCGCACGTCTCTGATGTATATACATGTATGAAGTATATAAAGTGAATTCGTAATCACATATTACGCTCGATTAAAAGGGTATCTACTCCAATGAAATTTCTGCTTTTTACGTTCAATTTTTATTAATTAAATATAATTTGTATACTTGAGTATTTATATATGTTCATAACATGAGTAACTTATATATTTATAATACAACATAAATGTAGAATGGTATTTATTATTTGATGTACAAATCAATAATTCTCTATCACCGGTAAATCGTAGTCTTGTAGTTGATATAATCGGACACAAGAGATAACAGTCGCGCAATATACATATACATTATACATATAATAGGGAAATGTTTTATTTTCTTAAATGTACTTATTATATGCAGAAGGAATAAAAAAAATCTAGAAACCAATTTTTCCAATTACATTCCATGAATTTACTTCACCTTTCTGCGAATTTATTGCAACTGAAGGAACATTTGTAGCTCATAAAAAAGGTATTACGCAGCACATTTCTCGGCGAGTCCAATTTCCAATTACTTTGCCGTTTTGAACACACATTCGACAATGACAAATTACTAAATCGTTGCAGACCTCGCACCAAATGCATATCATGTTGCTAGACATTTCACATTTTATCAACTTTTATATGTATGTACAATAGATTGTTGTATATAAAGTATTAACAATTTAATATGAAACAATATTGAAAAATTGTACACATTTAAAAATATATATACACGTGTATATGTATACATATATATCTGAGAAAGCTTAAAAGTGGTCCGTAAATTTGATTCTTCGACACGGTATCAAGAAATCTACCACACTCTTTTAAAGATCTTTATCTAATATGAAAATAATTATTACAAATTATCAACATGTAAAGAGCAGTATAAAAATTATTTAAGAAAAATGTTTTTAAATCTTAATTTTGACGAATTATCTCGGTAATGGTGCATTGTAGAAAGAAAAATAGAAAACGTATATGGTTGTTTTCATCTGATTTGCATGCTCATGGGAGATTACCCACCTATTCCAGGACACTGTGTGGATATATACAATATGTATATATGTGTGTGTGTATATACACTCAGTTGAAGAAAAAGTGGTACAGTAGAAAAATGGAAAAATTTATGAAACTTCAAATGCTTGTAACGCAGTTAATACTTATGGTATCGAGGTGCTTAAAAAACGAAAATAAAACTTGAATTCTGTATTTTGAGAAAGAGATTGCGTGGGCGCGCCGGCATTAGCATTATCCAAGATGTACCGTGTGGTGTACCATATTCTTCTCATCCTGTATAACTCAGCGAAAAGTTATCGTATAGAGTTCCGCAAAAACGCATTTTGAAGGGGAAAATTGGAACTTTCACACGATTTTTATCCCATTGAGCGACGTCAACTGATTCACTCCGTGCAAATCAGAAAACTGGACTTTTTATTAATCAATTTTCAGGCCCTCACTCTGTTATCCGCCATTGAAAAACTATTCACGCAATCGGCATTAAAAGTTTCTCAAAATACAGAATTCAAGCTTCATTTTCGTTTTTTAAGCACCTCGGTACCATAAGTATTAACTGCGTTACAAGGATTTAAAGTTTCATAAATTTTTCCATTTTTCTAC
>NJRL01000499.1:130526-151962 GCA_003063815.1 Aphaenogaster rudis
TGATACAAGTCGACACAAACGTCGTTTTATCTCTTTCTTGCATTCAATGAGTAACGAAGACAGAACGATACTTGTGTCGACTTGTGTCACTAAATGGAAAGCACCAACTGTGCTTTATCCTGCAGCCCGTATCAAACTATGGATTGGGATTGGGATTGGATTGGAATTTGACCAATCAAAGCTAAGTTAACTGAACTTGTTATTGGTTTTCTTTCTTCCAATTGGTCAAACTCCAATCCAATCCCAATCACAATCCACAGTCTGAAGCCCGTATCAGACTATGGATTGGGATTGGGATTGGATTGGAATTTGACCAATCGGAAGAAAGAAAACCAATGACAAGTTCAGTGAACTTAGCTTTGATTGGTCAAATTCCAATCCAATCCCAATCCCAATCCATAATCTGATAAGGTGCGTTTAGATGGGAGCGTCGAGCGTCAAGCGTCAAGCGTCCAACCAATCAGTGAGGCGATATTTGACGATGTTGGCTACGGTCCACTTGATGCTACAAATGCTTTGAAGCATTCTTTGATTGGTCAATTTGTAAAATTCTTTCTTCTGATAGGTCATTCGAACGCTTCGAAGCATTTGTAGCGTCAAGTGGACCGCAGCCGTTGTCACATATCGTCTCGCTGATTGGTTGGACGCTCGACGCTAAAACGCTCCCATGTAAAATCAGCCATACGGGCTCGACTCGAATACCGCCCAGGGAATGCGCAGTCTATATCTATTTATACCTATGGTTCTAACGTCCTAAACATCACATTACTGTCCCAACAAGGTTAGATAAGATTTTCTTGAATTTATTCAAATGTCATTCATAAAAGAAGCAAACAGTTATTTCTTCCCGATAAACAATTTTTCGTATAAAACATGTATAAATATATGAAATAATTATATATAAAATATATCCATATGTTATTTTCCTTGTATAATGTCTGTATTTACAAGAAAAATAATAATTAAAAAATAATTAAAAAGATAATTTTTGCAATATTTTTTTTATAAAAAGTGAAGTTTGAGAAACAGAAAAATTGTTCATATATAATCATTAATAAGTATAATAATTTTATAGAAATATATACATATTATATATAGAACATTGTATAATCTTATTGCAATTTTATTTTTTGTAAGAAAAATAATCTGAAAGTTATTTTTCTAATTATTTTTCAATTATTTTTCTCATATATACAATCAGAGATTATACAATAGAAAGAAAATATACATATATATATGGACATAACTTATATATAATTATAAATATTTATATATATTTTTGTATGACAAATTTTTTACCGAGTTATTATGTATATATTTTATTCTTATTAATGTAATTATATATATATATATATATATAATAAAAATAACTATTTTACACTGTGCATAGCATGCATCTTGCCCAGAATTAAACCAAATGAATTCCATGCTTCGATTGAGACTATTTATTACTAAAGATCTGTGTTGTTATCGACGGAATTTGTCGATACAAAAAGATGACGAAGATCGGGTTGATCACGCAAAAGAAACTCCAATTAATGATTTGACAGAACCAACTAATTGCTGCATGTCAGGATGCACGAATTGTGTATGGATTCAATATGCAGAGAGATTGAGTAACATGATGGAAAGATCCAATATAGATCTGCAAAAAGCCATCTTTGAAAGAATACAGGATCCTAATATGAGAGCATTCCTGGAAATGGAACTGAGGTGCCGGAAGCTGATGAAATAGCGCGAATGCATCATTATGTATTATAATAGTATAAGAAGGAATAATCTAACAGAAAATTCACCTGCAGCACTCAAAGAATTCACAGGCCAAAAGAATTGCGATTGCTGAAAGATACTCTGTATATAGATTGTAAATAATATTCTATAGACGATGAATTGTATTTTCAATTTATATAAATATAACAATGTCTTGATATATATGTATATATAGATGTGTACAATATATAATATTGTATCATTTTATTTACATTAAATTATAAGTTAATAAATTTTTTGATCAAATGATAAAATAAGACATGAAATGAAATAAATGGAATAAAAAATAATTTAGATAATAAAAATACTTTTATATTCAATATACATGTATATATATACAGAGTGATGAAAAATTAAGTACCATAAATTTGTGTGATGAAAGAAGGAACCAATATAAGCATTTTAAGTGTAGGAACCATGGGTCGACGACGCTTCGTTACGGTGTGACGGACGTTAGATGGATCGGGCGGGGTGGACCTGTGACGTGGCCTGCAAGGTCACCAGATTTAACACCTCTCGATTTCTTCTTCTGGGGTACAATGAAAAGTATGAATTCCGGACAAGTCGAATCCGAGGAGGATCTGGTCGTTGAGGCATCTAAAACCATCCGACATATGCCTGATATATTCCAAAGAACGCAGCAGTCATTGTACCTTAATACTTTTATGCGTAGAATAGTGGGATGAATTAATTGATGTGAGGAAAACACATGGTTGCTTTTCAAAAAATGTGTAATTGCATATTGCAAATTACATAATTTTTTTGAAAAGCAACTATGTGTTTTCGTCACATCAATTGATTCATCCCACTATTCTACGCATAAAAGTATTAAGGTACAGTTATCAAAAAATGAATAGTTTACAAGATATTTTATATTTCATGTCAAAATATACCAGAATAAAATATAAAATCTCGCAAACTATTGATTTTTTGATAACTCTACCTTAATACTTTTATATGCTAAATAACTGGAGGATTTAAATAATATAAGGAAAATCATGATTTCATTTAGAAAAACAAAGGTCACCTTGAAATCTCAGGAACACCACCTAGAAAAAAACATGTGTCCAATAAGATGTCCCTCTCGAAACAGAGTAAGTTTTACTTGAAACATTTTTTCGAATAATGAATAGTTTCGAAGAAATTCAAGTACGGCATTTAAAATGGCACACCCTGTATATATAATTGTATTTTTATATTTTTTATATATTAATAATAGTTTTATAGAGAACAGATTGAACTTTAGGGATTAATTCATTTGATAATTTATTTTTTAAATATATTTAAACGGTTTATTTTATAATTAACTACTTATTTTATAATTCAATTTATATATTTTAATATAATTTTTATACAATTATAATATTATAATTTTTCTATTTATTTATATCATTTTTTAAAATTTAGTTATAAGTCAATTAATTTATTACATTGCATATTTTTATATAAGAAACATTCAGTTTTGAATCCTTTCTAAATAAAAACCGAAATAGATTCTTGCGAGACTAGTTATTCTTCTGGTTGCTCTTTCTCTTCTTTGCAATTTAAATTTAATCCTCCGGGCTAATTGACCACACCTGTTTCCTACGATTAATCCACTGATAGAAGTACAAAGTTCACAGAAAACATCAAAATAAATAAAAAGAATATAACAAAAATACAAAAAAGAGATAAGTTATTCATTTTTTTATTAAGTATAATTAAATATTTATTAACAAAAAAGTATATTAGATGTAGTCGATACAACTGGCCAAAATTTATTTGAAAAATTCATATTTTTCAATTAAATATTTATTTATTATAATGATGACATGGCGAAAATATTTATTTCATAAATATTTATTTATCGTTTAACTCATTGAATATAACCCAAGTAACACAACTAATTTTATAAACATTTTTTGAACGTTTATAAAACGTTAGATTTCATAAACGTTTAAAAAACGTTTATAAAATTAGCTCTGCTACTTGGGAAGGTGAGCCATGTAAGATATTACAAGCTATTTTTGGAGGATTATTGAATATAAAGTTGCCTTTTAATATTTTAAATTTTTTTGAAAAAAATGGATTATTATTGTAGGCTTAGAATTATACAAGTGACTTCTTAATTTTTTAAAATGTAATTATCGTTTTTAATTTCCAAATTTTATTTGTTTCTTATAATCTCTTCTTTATAATCTCCAGATTTCAACTATATTATCAGTACTATCAGTTTTCAATTTCCAAGCTCTGTCTTAACTTTAACATGTCATTACATGCACATAATACATATAGTACTCAAAAATCGTTAGTCAATACAAAAATTTTTGTATTTCCCATAAAATGCACATTCCTACTTATAGTTTAAGTTCTTTTGTAAAAATTATGTTTACAATTTCAGTTCCAATTTTGGCCGTGTTCCGATATACACTGCCAGTACTAAAAATCTATAGTTCACGTTGCGTATACTATAGATTTTCAGTACTGGCAGTGTATATCGGAACACGACTTTTGATGACGCAATTTAATAATTGTTTTCAACAACGTTTTTGCGATAAAAGAAGTAAAAAATTCCAGAACGCAGTAGCTTTTAATAGTTTTTAAATTATGATCACTATGAAATATATGATAAAAGATACGAAAATTTCTCATAGAATTTATCTTATTAAAATTATATTATAAATTCCAAATTAAATTCTAATCTAATCTAACCTAATAAAAATGATAACATAACATATATGTAATATACATTGAAATAATAACAATATTGGATTAAAATCAACATTAAAATTATTAAATATATATATATATATATACACTAAATTAATTTTGATTTTAATATTTATATTTTGCTGTATTACTTTTTTTGTCAATTCGAGAACAATTGCAATGACAAACTGCAATGACACTAATTTTTGCAACTATATTTAAAATACTTTTGAAAACCGTTCTTGTATCATGCTGCTAAAGCTATCGGAATCTCCACAAATTGTGCAACAGTATGGATTTATTGTTGTGCTAGAATTTACAAAATTGGAGTTGATAAAACCGCGGCGCAATCTTATATTCCGCACAGCGTATATCCATACGTCTCATCACGTCTTCTTTCATGATGACGTGTATACGTTTGTACATACGCACTCACGCTCACGCTCGCCCACGCACACTCTTGCAATTTATTTTCGCTTGACGATTCTTGCGGTCGCACTTTGCCGCAATCTCGACGGAGCCTCGGTCGAACGTGCAAAATGACGGTTACCGATTCCCGAACAATTTGTGGCTCAATAGCTTTTTGCTCTATATGTTGTGTTCAACAGAATCTTAACTAAATTTGTAATTAAATATCTATCTCTTTGTAGGATAACGGCATGTTTAGTGAGTTTGTGAGTGACAAAAGCGGATGTAAAATACATGGTGACAAAATCGATTTGATGTGTAAGACACTCATCATTTGGTAAAAAGAATTAATAAATTATTCAGTATATAAAAATTATCACATTAAGTAAGTTAAATTAAAAAGTAGAGAAGAAAATAAATTTCAATTAATGTAAAAGAATAAACATAAATAAATTATAAAAGAAAAATTGGAAATGATTAAATATTTTTTTATTTGTGTATGATATATGAGACAACATAAGAATATTGTAAAATATTTTGAGTAAAATGATATTTAAACTTGAATAAAATAACATTTGGGTTAAATTTTTGAAATAGAAAAAAGAGACAGTGGAAAATTAAATGAATCCAGAATAGATAAATATACATGAGCAACAAGTATCTCTAAAGTACATAAAGTATTTGAACACGATATTCATAAGAACATTCTATAAATTACATATTATATTTTCTTGAAAGACTGTTTAAAATTTTTCGAAATTATAAAAATATATTTGCCATTAATTTAAGGAAATCAAATAAATGTCGATGTGAAAAACGTGAAGAAATCTGATATCCAAATCCATATATTTCGAGTTTGTTAATGTCTGTTGGATTAAGATTTATCTGAAACATGTTAGAAATAAAACACAATACAAAATTTAAAAATTATTGAACATATTAAAATTTTAAATATTTATTATAATTGAAAATATAATAACATTTTAAATATAATTTTAAATATGAAACGTATAATTTTTTAATACAAAATATAATTATAGTTCTATTCTATAATAATTTAAAACATAAATGCGAACATAAAGTTTTAAATTATTTAAATGCAAGTATAAGATTTTAAATGTCGTATTAAAACAGTCTCACATTTTTTGGCAAGAAAATCTTTTTGAATGCTCTAAAATTATTAAATTAAAAAAATTTTTAATTAAATTCTTAAATTTCTTAGTGAAGAGTTTTCTCTTCATTATCATTAAATAATAATTCACTATTATTAAATAATAATATTATAATATTAAAATAAAAGAAGTATTAATTTCATGGAAATAAAGTAATTAAAATTAAATTATTCTTAATTTATTTCATTGTCTTAAATTATTTTTTAAAAAGAAAAGATGGGGCAAATACTAATTAAATTAAGTTGTGTGGTACAATTTAATCAAATATCGCAACAATATCTCAGAAATGTCGTTAGTGAATTAAGAAAGAATTAAAATGAAGGTGACAGGAAAAGAAAAAATCAACTATGAAAATTACGAAGAAGAACCTTCGACTATCACAAATCCTTCAACTATACCTGCAAGCGAATTATTGATGCACACGTCGATGCCGGCAGCTGCAGTCGCGATAAAATTATGCGGTGGAGATTCTGCGGAGGAGATAGATAAAACCATCACTCAGAAGAGGGGGGATATCTTAAACACATTTAAAAGAAGAACTTTCAATAGGATCAGCTTTAAGGGCGAATCAGGCCCTCTACTGAACAGGTAAGAAATTCTTCCATTTGAAAATAAATTTGATGACATAATTCATTATTGGCGCATATAAAATGTCAGATTCCAATAATTTTATGGAACGTTAAAGTAATATATTTCTTTAAATAAATTTTTTAAATATTTTTTATTTTTTACATCACTAGATTGGTTTGAATAATATCGCTTGACAATTGTTATGTAACAACTATAATAGTTCGGTAAAATTACAACCATAATGAGTTGCTATTGTAATTTAAACTCATTTTCGTTTATCGCGAAAATTTTCCACACGAGAAGTAGCAATGCTGGTTAGTCGATCGATTACTATTGCACTGTTTAGAACACAAAATATGCTATTAAATAAACACAGATTAAGTAATAATAAGCGATGATACCTGGTCTTAGTTGCTTGTGGCTGTAAGTATATAAAAATTTTATTATAATAAAACATGTTCATGAATAAGTAAATTGTTTATACAAAGTGTTAAAAAGTTATTTTAAACTTAAAGAACAGAGAGTACTCATCAAATTGAATAAAAATATCTACTTAATCGGTCTACGCATCATATCAACGTAATTAATATAAAAATTAATTAATATAAAAATTTATTAGAAATAGAAGCGATACATTTTCTATTTTGGTAATATAGATGACTTATTTGCAGTTTCACATGAATCCTTTCTCCTCCTCCAAGAAATTTTTTCTATCTAAATTAATTTTTTTCTTTAGCCATTTTACATATAAAAGAATTAAAATAAGATTACATACATTCATACAAAAATAGACTATACGAATATTTTAATTCAAGATATTTTATTTTATTTTATTCCGACCTAAAATATGAAGTGTATTAATTATTACTAAACATTTAAAAATTTGTGAAGCTGTATTAATTATATACATTTTTATTTAGTTTGATGAGTATTATTTGTCCTCTAAAAGGCCGGTATTCATAATCCGTTCTTATATTTAAGACCTGTTAAGTATACTTAAGATGTCTTATAGCGTTTTCGACTGCAGCTGGTTTGAATCGATCCAAGATTAAACCAGATATGTTATGAACTTGAGTTTGATCAGAAACATGTAAAAATGTATTAAAATGTGTGAAATATTAAGTTATTAATAGACTTACTATAAAATATTTTTTACATAATTAATTTTTTCAAGATACCTTTCTTAAAAAATTAAGCTTCTTGAATATAATTATATTCAATTTGATCATAATCCTAGTAATCTGAAGAGCATGTAATCACGGTTGCCATCTTCAGACTAGTATTTAGCCGGACGTCGATTTTCGAAAGGAAAAAGGAAAAACAGTGGAATTGTTTAGCATAATAAAGTTTGTTACATCCATTGACATAATTTATGTACCACTATCGTTGTCATTTTCTTTTTATCATTTTCTTTAAAAAAGAAAATCATCAAAATTAAGCCTGCTGCCGGATATTTCTTTTTAAATCAACAATATACTTCAATTGTGCATATTCATATGCACGAACCACAAATAATCAATCAATTTTTCACTCTTATAAAAACTGGTAAATTCATTGGCTATCATATCACTTGATTATGCCTACGACTAATAAGACATATGAAATTCTTGCCGCCATCATCTCTACATTACTATTTCTTTGTAAAAAGGTCATCAAAATTAAGAGTAATCAGCTGGAAATTTTTTGTCTGCTGGAGCGCTGGAGATTTATTCAAAAAGCCAGAGTCTCTCCGACGAAAAACCGAAGAGGTATGTGACGACAACCGTACATGTGACGTTATTAATCGACTTCGGAACAATCAAAACCTAGTGCGGTCGAAAACGTTATTTTGTTGATGTCATAAACCAATTACAGAGTCATATACGTTAACATTTTAAGACATTGCTTAAACGGTTTTGAAATAAGAACGGATTATGAATATCGACCTAAGAATGTCCTGAATCCTGTATAACTTACTTAAATAATTAAGTTTTTGTTTTTTATGTTTATTGTTTTGTTGTTATATCAATATTTTTAAACTTATTTTTATTATATTTCATATTTTGCAATTTTAATATACGTATTCAATATGCAAAAGAGAAAATAATATCTATACTGTGTGTGTAATCAATCAATCAAGACTGACAGGCTTATTACGTTTTTTCAATTATGTTTTATTGCACATTTTATTGATATTTTGTTACATTGTTTTATAAACAGTAAATTAAAAATATAAATGTATAATATTAAAACAATTTTAGAGAATTATTCAATAAATAAATAATTACGTTATATTTAATGAACAAGAATTTTTTGGTTTTTAATTAAATTTAACATAAAAACTTTGTAAATACTAAAGTTTATTACGGATTTATAACATTTAATTTATATATATATAATTTTGTGTATAATACCAATTTATATATTAATATCTATATTTTAATATCTATTATATATTTTTAACATTTATATGAAAATCAAAATGCATAATATATTTTATACATATTATTATATGTATATTATCTATAATTTTAATACTTGTATGTTTTTTTATTTTTAATAATGATTAGTTTAAAAACAAGAAACACTAGTAATAAAATAATATTACAAATTACACAAAATTATAATTAATTTTTATATGTAATATTAACATAATTTAATTCTTCTTAAATGTAAATGATATTTTTATGAATTCCAATGTTAATTCTTCGAAACAATAGTCGTAACCTTGTATAAATATGCATGCATTACATAAGCATATGTCGATAGAAAGAAGCTTATCGCTTCCGCGTATGATAATGTCGCAAAGAACTTTGTCACGATGATGTTTTAAACCACGTTTGCGGTTAACGTAATTTTCCACAACAGAGAGCAATAATATACGCGATGCGCATATATTATAATAAATTAATTAAGATTATTCGAGAAAATTGTATAAAATAGTTATTAAGAAAAAAAATTATAAAGTTAAAGTATTTAAAGAGATATCTAAAACTTCGTGTGAAAGTACACCGAGCGGATTATAAAGACGAGCTTATACTTTTATATGTAGAGTGTTTATTAAATATATAATCATATGCTCGATATATTTAGTAACAGCGTTACCAAAATAGACAGGATAATGTAAAATCCGAATTATATTACATGCTTACGAGTCTCTGAAAATAGTGACACGTTATTATTTTGTCGTTGGCATTGTCGGAAATTTTTCTTCTTAATGAAAATAGAAATAGTTAAAATTGCGGAGAAATAAACTTATCTTTTAAAAAAAAGACGAGTTTAGTGTTTGAATTCATTTCTTTAATCAATACGATGTGTTGTTTGAATGATAAGCGTATGTAAATATGTAAGTATATGCTGATGACATTGGAAAAATACTCAAAACGGCCATACTTGATGATTGAAACATTTTAATAATATAAATTCTTAGAGAAGCATCAAATAATAATTTTAAAAACTAACTTAATTGTGTGATCGAAACAACGACTGATATAATTTCTTTCTGCTTCTCCATAGATTATAACCATCTCAAGTTTCTCTCTTTTGATTATATATTTTAATGTTAAAACAAATATAATTAATGCGAACCACGCTATCTGATGGTTACTTATCTACTAAAGTTACAGCCTTGAAATAAGTTGACTATTGATCAGAAGAAACGTTAGTACTCTATTTACAAATATCAGAAAAGTAATTTGTGTATATCGAATACTACATAACAATTACACGCAGAGATATTCTGATTGTCGCTGTATCTTTTTTGTCTTTCATCTGAAGATCATAAGTAAACTCCTTTCGATGTGAGCTATAAAATAACATAAACAAAAACGTATAGTTCATTTAATAAAAAATGATATTGATCTTGAAATTTCTTTAACAAATAATTTCAAGAAAAAACTTTTCCCATCATCATAATTGGCCTAATAAACAATGCAATTTTTTCTTCAGACACTTTTTCGTATCATCAAAACCAACAGAAATATTTGATCAAGATATACGAAACACTCTGTAGTATAATTGGTTATAATAATTACATTTTTACGGTTTAAATAAACATTTTCTAGAATCAGTGTTACGGCATAATAACACACTATGATATTGTTTATATCAATAATATGTTCTTCGTTAATAAAACTATTTTACATTACTATTTTTTATATTCCATCCTACTATATTTATTACAAATTGCTATGTTTTTCAATATTTTTTAATCTTCATTAATTTATTCATTTTTTTTACCGTAATTTTATGATGCACAGTAGATATACTATTTTTCCTCAATTTTCTAGTCACTGGTATTAGATATTTTTTGCATGTTTTGAGATATCTTAATTGCTTTTCAAGCACTAACAGATTTTTTGAAAGCCCAAAATTACGATAATTTGAATTTATAATTGATTTTATAATTTGAATTTAGATATTATCATTTTAATATTTAAATATTTTTTAATCATTTATTTTTATTATTTTTATAAGAAAATTTAGCATCATTGATTCCCCTCTTTACGATGGTTCAACGAATTCAGATCGTGCCAAAGAGACAGAGAGAAACTGTTTTGACCCGCCAAGAACCGAAATTACATTCGCAGTATTCAGCCAACCTCGAATCTTTAACGAACAATCCTAATTAGCTGTGTTTGTATCTGTTTACGGTAATCAATTTGGTATAAAATTACGCGGAGAAATATACATTCTATACCGAAAATATACAAAGTTTCAAATAAGTGCTTTAAAACTCACTAAACTGAAGAAAAAATGTTTAATCAGCATAGGTTTGTAAATCAATTCTTTCGAAATAAACAGTGATTTTTTTCTATTTCAATAATGTAAGTTATATATTTGCATCTATTCATCGCTTATAATATGAAAACGAAAGATTTATTCTATATTATTAGTAATATTGTAATACTTCAATACGTAAATATATACTTGATTTATTGAGCAAAGTATCTTTACACATACGATAGTCGAGAGTTTAGGTATGCAAATTTATCTCAGTTAGGTATGCAAATTTTAAAGTCTAAATTTATTAACAATGGTAAATCTCGTTATTTCAATGCGAAAATCGTTGATATATAATTTATATCAACGATTTATATCAATTGAAATACATACTTCGGTTGTACGTTGTATCTATGCTAAAAATATTCAAACCGTCTAACAACATACATTTTTCAAAACGTTTTATCAACGGCTCTGTAGTACTGTTTTCTTTGTACTTACAATTAGTTTGCGACTACGAGCGACTTAAGTTTGTTTCTGTTCCCGATGTGAAAACTTACGTTTTAAAAGAAGTGTAAAAAATTCTCAGAACTAGTGCTAGGAAAATTGCAGCAAATATAGGTATTAGTGTTCATATTGTTTAGAGAATTCTTCAAATAATAAACAGCTATATGTATAATGTCCGACAAGTGGAGCTCTTATAATATTTTGCTAATGTCTTTTCAAAAAACATTCTGTAAATTTGTGGTTGATATTTTAATTATCAATGTGACTACATTTATGAAAGATATACATTTTTATAACATCCTGTTATGGACGGACGAAAATTCCCATGCCATTATTAAATTAAAATACCATCGATTTTTTAAAATGTTTGAATAAGCATTTCACACATGATCATCTCATAAAATTATTTATTCTGTTAAACAGACTAATATATCATTATTTTTTATATAATTTAAAAATACTTTTGCAATATATGCTCTCTTTTAAACAAAAGATTACCGATGTGATTTCAATAATGTATCAACATAGTTCTAGAATTTTATTGTGGAGACTTTAAAAGTTTAGTGTATTTATTTCCAATAAATAATTTAGTAGATTTACAGTGAACCAAAAGGTTTTGAAAAAGTACAGAATCCGAAGACATCAATCTGCATTGAAATAAAAAGATAACAAATAAAATGTCTTTAATAAGAAATTAAAATAATAAAATGACAAAATAATTTCATGCACTCATTGATCCTTTGTTTTCATATCATGATAAATAGATGCAGATAAATAATTTACATTATTCCCATGTAGCACAGCAGCGCGTGCAAAGCGCTTTGCTACATGGGTTGAAACAGAAAATCGCTGTTTTTTCTGAAAGCGTTGATTGAATCTATGTTGACTAAGCATTTTTTTTAGTTTAGTAAGAATACAAGCTTGCAAAGATTTAAACTATCTTTATGAGATATTTTGTTTATAAATGTTTCTCGCGAATAGTTATTATTTTTATAATCGTAACAATCATTAATTTTAATGACAGATTTTCTTTGAGCAATTGAGAATTCATCTTTCTTTGACAAAAATGTAAAAGGAAAACGTTATTTGTCAACTTTTAACATTCTATATATTTCTATAATTAAACCTTCCATTAAAATTATTTGTTGAAGTATACTCCAATACCCGTTAAAAAATTTTTCATATATAAATATATATAAATGTATAGAAAAGTTATATGTGATTATATATAGAATATTGTATAATATAGTTGCAATTTTACTTTTTGTAACAAAAAACAATGCAAAAAATATTTTTCTGGTTATTTTCAATTATTTTTCTTATTATTTTTCCTACAGAAGATACGTCCCAGAGATACATATATAGATACAGATACAGATTATACAAGAGTAAAAAACATATGGATATATTTTATATATAATTATATATATTTATAAATATTTTAATATGAAAAATTTTTTACCGGATATATCGAACAATTCCGCCGTCTATTCATCTCTTTCGAAGCGTTTTCACAAAACGTAATTTCCACAGTTTTTTTTACTAACTTATAACTTTGATGGAATATAATAACTTATAACTCGAAAATGGACATTTTTCTATGAAAAGAGTTTGATTTGAATTCATTGAAAAATCTATCAAATAAAGGCGCGTATTGTGGGATACTCTATATATGATGTTGGGAAACGTTTTGCGAGGAAACCGACAAACTTCTAGAATGTTCTAGGGGACAATCTAAAAAAAAACAGTTCAGATACTATAAGTCAACTTGGTTTATCGAGATACGAAGAATTTAATTCTTGTCAGTGACGCAAATTTCTGGATGACAACGTCTCACTCAAAGTATTAATTCCTGCTAAGCCCGTATCAGACTATGGATTGGAATTGGGATTGGATTGGAATTTGACCAATCGAAAGAAAGAAAACCAATAACAAGTTCAGTGAACTTAGCTTTGATTGGTCAAATTCCAATCTAATTCCAATCCCAATCCATAATCTGATACGGGCTAATATTTTGACTAATATTGGGTGTAAGGATATGTCATTTAATAAAAAAAAGTATAAAAAATAAACACTATTTATTACTGGAATATACTAGTCAAAATTCCTTTGGTCTTTGCTTTTGAAAGAAAACGTGAAAAATCCATCTGGCCGGAGACTTTTGCACGCCACTGTATATGCCGTGTGTGTGTGTGTGTTTACATGTTTTACGTATATTAATCCGCTCTCTCATTTTCGCGACAGGTGCGTTCTGAAATAGCGCAAGAATTACTTTCCAACAGATCAATATTAGAAGTATCAAGTGATTATTCTTAAAAAATGTCTCTAATATTTACTTATATGCTAAATATGCAGACATGTGTTTGTACATATATGGTTTTCGCAATGGAAATGGACGTGTTGCAGTAGTAGATCGATGGTGATTTCCATGGTGCCATTCGTTATCATTCCATTCTTAGCATTCAATTTTTAACATATTTCAAACATGGAGAGAAACTAGATCTTCTCTATGTCTAAATATAAAACAGGATCATCATCAACAGAAAAACGAAGTTTTGAATATAGTAAATGAAAATACTACTACTAGTATCCGCTATTACTAATATCTCGTATAACTGATGTTTGAAATTAAGTTATGTTAACGCAAGTATGGAGAATTTTGCACAAAATAGATTTTATCCTTCATTTTTAAAAAGTTCAACAATTACAGAATCAAAGTTTTATGCCCTGTATGCAATTTTGCGAATGGTTGCAAATACATATGGAGATCATCATCTTTCCCAATATCCTTTTTACTAACAAAACCCAATTTGTTCGTAATGGAATTAACAATACTCGAAATTTTTACACTTGGGCTTATTATAATTCTCATAACGCGGTAACATCGAATCATTTATAACAACAATTTTCTGTAATGTTTAGTATTTGGATTATTAATTATCTAATTGAGCTATATTTCATTGAAGGGCACTTTACAGCAGAATATTACATAAATTTTCTTCAAAATAATCTGGTACAGTATTTGGAAAACGTTCCTCTTCAAACACGACGCGATATATGGTTGCAACATGACGAAATACATTGGTAGAGAAGTGACAACGTATCTAACGACGTTTATCCAAATAAAAGGATAGGAAGAGGTGGCCCTGTTTCTTAGAATGACCTCTAGAAAATATTCGAGATTTATCGGTTTTTTCACGGAACATCCTGTATAATATAATATTTTAATAATAAATTATATATTTTTATTTTTGTGTAAATTATATTATTCTTTAAACTTTTTCTTTCAATTTTGTCCACAAAGAGATTTATCCGGCTAAATAAATCAGTTATTTATTTTTACGATTTTCAAGATCGTCTTAAGTACGATCTCAAGACGCTATATAGTCATTTCATTGGATGGATGGAATCTTAATTAAGACCGCCCATGACCAGACTTAAGATGATCTTGAATATAAAATCGGAATATGAATACCTCCCTGAGAATAATGAGTGACAGATATGAAAATTCATCAGATTTGGCGCCGATTGTAAAAAATGGAAATAATAAATTTAGAACGACGACGCACGTCGGATGTTGAGATCTATTATCTGGGAGAAACGGGCAGGTTATCGGGATTGCGACGGGCGATCTCACAAGTGTCTATGATGGTCGTCAAAGCGACGACTTCCGGCGAAGCAGCCTGCCGCGAAGAATTGCTCAAGTAATCACTCTCAATAAGCCTCTCTTTTCCTTTTATCTTTTCCCTCTGTTTCGCATATTATGCGGATTACACATTTAGGTCATAATAACTGTATATGTATATTCATACATATAGAATGTCTCGATGTTATTTTACTAGCTAATTTTTTCAATTTGAAATCGGTTTTTTCTTATCGAAGTTATTAATGTTAACCGTTGCATACAACATGCCGTTCAAAAATTTTATTTTACTTTTATAAAGGATATATTTATAAAGTATTTTTGAATAATATAAAATATTACATTACAATGTCTACATTTTCATAAAAGTATACAATAAGAACATTTTATATACGATCCCTAATATTATTTTGTTTTCAACTGAATAAGTGTGGAATTTATAAATAGCGTATATTTCATTAAGATTGTGCGAAAGAAGTATTTCTTGTTTAGAAATAATCGCCCACGTTTCATCGAGACGAAAAAGTGTTACGATTATGGCAATTAACGGCAAGAAACCTAGTAGCATAAGCGTAGGAAAGAATTTCCATTAGAAGATTGTGTTAAATGAATTCAAATGATTTTCAGTTTTTCAGACAATTTTCGGCGAGTTTCAACCACAAATTTTTCTTTCATTTGATAATATATTTATTTTTCATTATCCTTTTTATTGGAAAATTATTATGCACGCACACATGTACGCACTTGTGTGCACACGCAGGCATCCGTATACAGACACGAATTTTTAATATTACATATAATTTATATACCTAATGTTAATTATTACACACGGAAAAAAAAAATTAGCTGCCGTAGCTAAAAACTGCGTGTGGTAGCTAATTTCAGTTGTTATATATATACAGCTGACATCTTAGCTGTGATATCTATTTTATTGCTGTCGGTGCAAAACGGTTTGCTGTGATACCTATTTTACTGCTGTCGGTGCAAAACGGTTTGCTGTAGTTTAGAAATTTATAGTCACGACAACAAACAAAGTTTAGCAAATCATAATTAGCTGTGGTAGCGAAACATTTATTTTCCGTGCATATTCTCTTATAATCATTTATTTAATATTAATTATTCTGTTTTTTCTTTCTCTTTTTTTCTTTCATATTAAAAATAAAACATGAAGTTAAAAAAATGGATTAAAATGGGTAGAAATGGTAATATACATACAGTGGCGTAGCCAGAAGAAGGTATTAAAGGGATAAATCCCCCCCCGAAATTTTGAAACCAAATATGAAAATATGAAAATAAGGTTGAAAGCCGAGAGAGAAATGAAATGATAAATGCTTTAAGGTCTAAAGAAAATGTTCTGAATGAATATTGTTATCTTATTTAATTATAAAAGTTATGAGTTGTTCTGTGATTTTAATTTTTTAAAAATCCTCTCCCTCCCAAAATAAAATCCTGGCTACGCCCCTGTATACATATACATGTATATTCACAGTAGGGCAATGCAAAATTATCGGAAGAGACAATTAATTCCGCGTTTATATAATTTTGAGACGAAATCTTGAATTAATCAATCACCATTTATAGTTTCAAATGAAATATTATTGTCTCGCAAACAGCGTTCTAAATTCGCGCGATTTCGCGCGACTTTCAACCCTGACATATTGACCCGTGACGCAAATAGATCGGTTACGACTATACCACTATACTTTATACCACGCGCTTTTTGGCATCGTGAATATTTGTGAACGTCAAACTTTGAAATCTGTTTGTATATTTGCTTCATACACGGAAAACACACAATTAGTTTGTGAAAATTTACGTTATTCCGGTTTATTATATATATATTATATCTTTTTTTATATCCTTTATTAAATTATTTAAATTAAAAAGGATATTCAATAGTTTTTTAGTAGTCACTAACTGTGTCTAACAGTAATAAATACAGAGTGATAAATATAGATTTTCAAGAGTTCAAAGAGATGGAATTTTTCGACGAGCATCATTGCTAAAAGCTCAAGCTTTGAATTTTCAAAGAGGCTTTGATCTACAGATTTCCACGAAACGACGAGATTATATAATAACATGTGTAAATTGTTGCCGTTTAATTAACTAAAATTATATTCTAAAATTATATTCTAAAAATTACTGTTGGCAAAAGTAAGTTTATTACAACTTATTAATTTGTCTATTTACAGCCCGAATTTGCACGATTGGAAAATTAAAAGCAATCTAAAAATTAATTTAATTAATTTTTCTTTTAAGGAATTGCCAAACCAAATTTAGCTCCAGAAGAGTTCGTAAAAGGGTTGTTTTCAAGCACGGCGACTGTAATATTGTTCAGGGAAATGTTGCCAAACGACGTCGGCGGTATCTTCAGGTGAATATTTTTGGCATATCAAAAAGATATTAATAAAAGTTAATAAAATCTAAGATTTAATTTTTAATATAAAACATATCAGAAATATTATAATTTTCTTAAATTTGTTATCTTATTAACTATATTTTTGAAATAATTAATTCTTTGCATAACCGATTATTTCAATTAATCGCGGTTAAGTAATAATTAATTGATCAATTACTGAGAAAAGAATAATAGCAGTAAACCAAAATCAATAATATCTATCGAAATGGTACATTACTTAAAGTGCAACACATTGAAGAAATAAAAAGATTTTTATTTAATTATTTTTTATTTTTATATTATTATTGTGTAACTATTTTTAATGACTGTCATATATACATTTTCTAATTTTATAGATATACGCCATTTTGATACATTTATCATAACAAAAATTGTACAACTAATTGATTCATTTGCAGGATATTTTCACAACATTGGTTGATGCGCAATGGCGATGGACGCTTTTAGTGTTCTCTATGAATTTTTTGTTATCTTGGCTAGGGTTCGCGCTTATATGGTGGCTAATCGCATACAGTCACGGCGATCTTGACCCTCAGAATTATAATAATGAGACTTTCATTCCCTGCGTCGTGGATATACGTAACTTCGCTAGTTGCTTCCTGTTTTCCGTCGAAACGCAGCACACAATCGGGTAAATTACTTTCACATTGTCATATGTTAATATTATTATAATAATTTTTTATGTCACTGCATTATTGTGATTACTATATCATTATAACTAGGTATTAGTATTATACAGGGTGGAGACAAACCTATAGTACAACCGGACGGGGAGTGATTCCTTGTACAAAAATAAGTCGAAAGTGCAGAATAAACTTTTTTCGTACGAGGCTTTATTTCCAAGAAAATCAAATTTACGCGTGCACTTAATGAAAATACGATTTGTGGAAAGAGACTGTAAACATTATCATGTATACATAATATCCATACGACTTCACGAGTGGCGGGATTGAAGAAAATATGACAAATAGTTAAATTTTATTTATTTTATTAAGAGAGAAATTGCTGGAAATGTTGTCTCTGCTGTCGTAAGCAAAGTTGTGTTCGTCGAATTATGGATTCATGAAGTTTGACTAATGTCTCCCTATTTCTTATTTCCTATAAACACGTAGGCACGAATAGAAATAGTGGTTTCTGAAACGATAAATCACGTTTTAGCCAAGCGGTACATGCGTACTCAACGCGATATTGTAAACTTCATTTTCTCAGAAACAAAACTTCGAACGAAAAAAGTTTATTCTGCATTTTTGACTCGTCCGGTTGTACTATAGGTTTGTTCCTACGTTTGTCTCTGTATATACCTATAACTAGGTATTAATATTATTTCTCTTCTTACTATCTTTTCTGTTTTTTCTTCTTCGTCATAATCATCATTATGATTTCAATCTTTTTCTTCTTGTCCTTCTTTTCCTTATTAAATTATTTTTTTTATTAAAATTATTATTATTTTTATTGTTATTCGTATTTTATTGTTATATTGTAAACTTACTCTTTTGAGTTTATTTTTTACCACTACTTTTTTTGTTCTTTTTCTTCTTTCACGCTTTTTTTCTATATTTTTATTGTTAATATATGTTAATATTGTTTAATTGTTTTATTAAATATAATAATTATTATAATATCATTATTATTTTATTATTACCATTATTTTTCTTCTTTCTCTCTCTCTCTGCTATTTTCTTTTTCTCATAATGTAATAATTAGTAATTATATTATCGCGTTATTATATATTTTTTGAAAATACAAATGATATAGATATGGGGCAAAGCATACGACGGACGAATGCCCAGAGGCGATCTTCACATTATGTATTCAATCGATGACTGGAGTGATCTTACAAGCGTTCATGGTTGGCATCGTTTTTGCCAAACTGTCTCGTCCTAAAAAGCGCACGCAGACTCTCCTCTTTTCGCGTAATGCTGTCATTTGCCAACGAGATGATCAGCCCTGCCTTATGTTTCGTGTCGGTGATATGCGCAAGAGCCATATCATAGAGGCTCACGTTCGTGCCCAAATGATCAAGAGAAAGGTAAAATAATAATTATATTACTATGTATCTGTATATATAGAAAATAAATAAATTGTATATTTTATCGTGCAGTTGTTAATATACCTACATGATATGTTTCAGGTTACTAAGGAGGGTGAATTGTTGCCGTTTTTCCAGACAGAACTAAAAGTGGGAGGAGATGGTGAGGAGGATAAGATTTTCTTCATCTGGCCTACTACGATTGTTCATAAGATTGACCGGTACTCACCACTATATAAGATATCAGCCAATGACATGCTGCGAGAACGGTTCGAAATTGTCGTAATATTGGAAGGTGATGTTGTCATGTCTTGTTAACAGTTTGAAATGAAATTTGAAGTATTTAATTTAATATAATAGTGATAATTATTTTTTATTAATATCGATAGGAGTGATCGAATCCACTGGCATGACAACACAGGCGAGAAGTTCATACTTGCCATCAGAGATTTTATGGGGTCACCGATTTCAGCCCATTATTACTTTCCGCAAGGATACCGGCGAATACGAAGTCAATTATACCCTTTTCAATAACACTTACGAAGTAGATACTCCACTTTGCTCTGCCGCTGATCTCGATCGCATTCGGGCGATACATCGTATAAAAACTGGTAAAAATTTAGAGGAAAATAGCCTATGCTGACATAGGTCTTCTAAAGCAACACCCTTTTATTTCTCGGAGACTAACATTGTACTTTATTAATACTAATATGTGTGTGCAGAGGCGTATCTAGGGTATGGCAAGTATGGCATATGCCCTGGGCGCCACTTGAAGAGGGGCGCAATTTTTATTAACCTGGTACGACCCAACCTTCCTCAAGCACGGTAGACATTAATGCATATAAAAGCTAAAACAGCAGTCTAACAAGTTGCTACCTAAATTTAAAAAGATTAAAAAGCTTGACTTGTATTTTTGAGCTGATATTATGGTAAGTTAAAAAATGTGTCATATATATGCTTGGACAGGGGCGCAATTTCAGTGCTTGCCATAGGAGCTATTTTCCGTAAATACGCCTCTGTGTGTGTGTGTAAAAACATGATCTGTTTAGATAATTAAAGAAGTAAGAACCCATAATTTATATATTCGGCTTGTTTTTATATAAAATCAGCTAAAAATATTCTTTAAATGCAAAAATAAAATTCTTACGATTTTCTTTTACTCAAGTAACACAAGATTGTCATGATAAGATCGAAATGATGTCATCTCGATTAAGGCTTCATGTCAATTTTACGTCATTGTGACCATGCGTGTTATTTGGGTACAAATTGTGTAGTTTAAACAATAGTGTGAGTATATTATTGATAATATTAGATCATTTTACATGTTTGTAAGTTCCTAAAACTTTTTATTTATATTTTCCTCTTTCTTATTTTTCTTATAGTGCGATTTTAAACATAAAATCGGGGTGCAGTGTAAACCGGCATATCTGTCGGTAAAGACATAAGGCTTATTAAGGCCATAAGATAGTAATATATGCATTTGAATTCTGGCATCGCTACTTATTATGTGCTACAAAGGCTGCGTTCGG